>JAMKCH010001438.1:0-80912 GCA_023653785.1 Ophioderma brevispina
TTTGCTAAAACCCTTATTTGTATATATTTTCCAGGGAAAAATGATCGTGTCAGATAACTGTATTGCAAAGATCCACACAACTTTCCGGGCCACGCTTGTGATTGAAGTCAACATGGCATTGGACAATTGGTTAATGGACAACCTACACTTTAAAAGATTACAATTTTTATGGCATTTCTCGTGTAAATTGACATGTAGGCTCATAAATATATGAAATTTATATTGATAAAAAAAATAAAAAAAATATTACGTTTTTATTCAATTTTATCAAGTATTGCGACTAGAATTTGCACGTTATTTTTTTAAATGTAATCAGTGTATTCTGCCGTACAAGGTAAATAATACGGGAATTTTCCACTTGATAACGCCACTTGTGACAGAGAAGTAGATGACAGATGTGTTGGCGAGGTCCAAAAAAACTCTCAGAAAACTTTCAACCTAAATTTACAATTTTATCTAAAAACAATGCACCAAACGGAATTTTACTTGTATTTACCGTTAAGTTTCCAGTTTACAAGTTTCGTAAGATTTTAGGTAAAATGTTAGCAATCGGACGGGAAGTAACGGCGCGCGCATTTTTTATGCACAGGTTTGTCGGTGTAGGGGAGAAGACCTAGTTTTTAAAGGGACAAAGGAAATATTTTTTTTTGTTTACTTGCCCTTAATTCCTATTTCATTTTTACTTAACGGTACATACAACGGCCAAAAGTTATTGCCAACATGCAGAAAAAAATCACAGGGATTTCTAAATTTCCATGGGTCCTTAAGAGTACACGCACGAATATTGAATGCCAGATTTTGTGTTTTCAAATGATGTTATTCTCCATGATACAAAAGTGCGTAAATCGTTGAATTGATTATGGTGATTAAAAGAGGCTGGTAAACGATAACTGACGATTGTGCCTCAAAATGAATACACTGCAGAAGTGCAGAAAGTGCGGTAGCTGGGAGCGCCGCTCGAGGAAATGGTTAAAAGTCTGTAGGGACCGATGTGACATGCATTTGTCCTGGGAAAGAACAACTTCTGTAGCCTACAGACACTGGAACGCTAGAATTGACTTCATAAATAGACGCTAAAGTGAATTACGGTTTTTCTCGAAATATGTAAGAGAGAAAATTGTAGTGGTTGTGTGGACCGAAAATGAGATACTGCCAATGAAGACAGTGGGCTCAAAAAATGGAATGTTTAGACAGCCGCCATGGCAATTGTAATGATAAATAACGGGCATTGGCAAATCATGTTGCACTGTTAAAAATGTCATTCAAATAACAGCTGTTTTGACGGCAGCTGGGACTCACAACAGTTAAAATCAGGTTTTTTACAGTCATTGCACACGTTTTCGAGTCCCTAGCCCCTTTTTTATCAGTTATTTGCACGTTTTGAGTCCAGGCTAACAGTCAAAACGCCGTTATGTTAAGGGCATTTTTAACAAGCGTGTGGATACCGTATTACATTTACATGGCAAAATATATTAACAAGTGTGATTAACAAAGTTGTTTTCAAGTAACATCAACACCATTCAATTTCCTGGAGTTTGCAAAAGTGAAGACGTGTTGTCATCGTCCATTGACCATTTTCTCATTTTCGATCTCTTGAACTACTTTTAAGTAGTTTGTTAGTGAGGGTATCGTAAATGTTAAACATTAAGTAAACCCTGACAAACCCGTAAAATTGATTTAGCTGCTCTTTTGAAGCCATGTGGGCGTTCCTGTGTCTGCATTTCTTTGGACACTAATCCCCGGCAAGTTGACGTTAGCCAGCTCTTTTAATCCGCCATGTTTAAAGTACATAAACGATCAAGGCCAAAAAAAAAAGGGTTGCTCAAAGTGACGCGCGCCTTTGTAAATTTCGCCGAAAATGAAAAAAAGTTATGCGGAACTGTTTTTTTATTTTTTTTTTCAAAAACAAAAAGTCAATGACTCCAAAATTTTTGGTAAAACTGGAATTGTGAAATGCCACGATTCACGCAATCTGCGACTCTCGGCGGGGAACTGACTATGTTACGTGACGTGAGGCAAGACGATAACGTTTGGGCACCAGCGTGCGAGTGAAAACACTCCACCACCACCAATAAATGGCAAAATTGGTGGCGGCTCGATACGGGTGGAAAAAACTGGCACTTAAAGGGGATGTTTAGCGTCGAATATCGCAAAACCAAATTGATGACCCCCCATGCATTAATTACATATTAAAGTTTTATCGATGTGCAAACAATTGATATATGATTCCTTGCAAAAATATGCGCTTCAGTTCAAATCGCGCATTCAACACAGGTATATGTACGTGTAGATCCATGCGGCACTTTATTTACTAGTGTGTGCGGGGCATAGGTCAATTGCAACGTCGCGTATCTAAGGTGCTTCGGAAAGTAACGATGGATACAGGTATTCTCAAGTTAAAAGTTGAATCTGCAACTATAAACAATGGATCTTCCACAAAAATGATACGAAACAAAAAAAAACTCTTAAAGATATTGCAATTGAAAATCTTGTTTGGGGGAAATCCATTGTGTGGATCTGAGGAGGAAATCGTGATGTGATACTGGCCATGACTGCAGAATTCGGATACCATGGTGGAGTACAAGCAAGGGTGAAGTTGACGCTCCAGTGGGTCAGCAATTTTTGTTCATATTGGATGCCGAGCACAAGAGTGAAAATTAAAAAAAAAAAAAAAAAAAAATACGCATACCGCATTACTTTCAAGCCATCATCGCTTTGAGACAAACTATTTTTTTTTTGCCTAAGTCAAAGGTTTTTCGCGCTCTTGGATTCTAGGGAGTAAACATGTTTGAAAAACACAATTTTGCATTCTTCGTAGTCGACAAGTCATGGGACAATTTAAGTGCCATTGTAATTTATACAATCAAAACCCCGGGTTAAAATATGACAATAAAAATGGTGTTAAGCTTGGTGTTATCTGGCGGTGTTAATTAAAGATGATTAACACTGAGATGCGGTTAAAAACATATATCTTAAAAATGGTTTAAGACAGCACTTTGGAGCTGACTTCTTGGTATATCAACTCTCTTAATCCTTAGACTTATTTTTAGTCTAAGGAGACTGGAATTAGTGACAAAAACCTTTTTGGACTTAAAAATGTCAATCCGTGAAAAGGCTTACTTAAAAAAGTCCTGTTGATTGAAAATTAACTTTAAATGAGTTAAACGTTATCAAATCATTTAAAGATTATATTGAATCTAAAGGAATGTTTTTAAATCCCAAAAGGTTTTGTCACTAATTCCAGTCACCTTAGACTTAAAAATAAGTCTAAGGAATTAAGAGAGAAGGGGATATTATATGAGATGAAAAACAAACAAAACGCCAACAATTAAGTATGTAGGAAGATTACGCCAACTATCTTTAACACCGATCATGAGTTCAATGATCAAATGAAACACAGTGTGTTGGGACAGAAGCAAAACAAACAACGCAAGGGTGTTCACATAGGATTTGACAACAGGGCAAAAAACCCAGCATACCATGTCAAATACACCAGCCGTCATATTGATGTATTTAACACCAAAACTATGTTTCATTTAACCCAGTGGTGTGGTCTGTGGTGTTAATTTTAATACAAAAAGCAAAAAACATAAAAAAAATTTTATCTATTGTTGCAATACTTTTGGGCAAGTGTTGTGTACCTCAAAAGAGAATACGACGCAAATCATTAGCGAACTTTAGGTGCCATACGTGACGTGTGTATTTGTTCGTGAAACGCGAAATTCTGTCGATCCATGAACAAAAGAATTTGTTTTGCATTCCAAGTATATAAGTACACATCTCACGCATGGCGTCTAACCTGCTAATTGTGTTGAATATTTCTGATTAAATTGTCGGGATAAATACGTCTACACTGTAAAAATAGTGTTAAGAAATTCTGGACAAACTTGCGTTTGTGTTGCTAAATGTTTATCATTTAAACACAAAAAGTGTATTTAGATGGCTTAATGATTAACTTTTAAACATCTAAAGTGTTTAAACGCGATCTACACGTGTTTGAGTCCTAAACATCCTAAATATTTTGCAGGCAATTTCAAAACTTAAGGAGACATGCTTATTTTCAACAAAATATAAACTTCCTTTAATACTCATACTCATTTTTGTATATAACCACAAATGTGACGGTACGGTTCGGTCAAATAGCGTGCATACAAAGGGAAACACAATATATATTTTTTTTTTTATGATCTGACATGTAAACCGAGATTTTGTGAATGAAACCACTTAGGCTTGCGGGCAAGATCTCATAGCGTTTACAAAGGTGACGCACCCCTTACAAGTACATAATTTTGCTAAAATAAATTGTCTAAAATTATCAAATCAGTTCTACGCGTGTTCTCACTTCTAGTATGTGCACATTTTCGTGAAAATGAATTAAATGTCATCTCCTTTTTTTCCCCTGAATATCGGACCAAAGATGTACACCACGTCCGTGAACTCCAGGCAAGGGTGTTCCATAAAGGCGACACCATTTTCTGACATACTTTTCTGACACCCTCTGAATTCGGAACCCTTAACGAAATAAACACCATAACCATGTGGTCTTTCCTTTAAGGTCCGTTAAGGTTCCGAATTCAAAGTGTCCAGAGAGAAAAGTTGTCAGATAAAGGGTGTCACCCCTTCTTGGTATTGTCCATGAGCTGATTAAAGCTTTTGAATTGTTTTCACCGCCGGATTTAGATTGAGCTACAGGCCTCATCACGAGAAAATAAAACTCAAACTTCTGCTGGGAGTTTAATAACTTTGATCGTATATTGTTCATCATTAATTTTTATTCAAAAAGAAAACGAAGAGGAGCAAAAATCATGAAAGAAGGTGATTGGAAAGCTATGACCTAATATTCGTGGGCAGAACCACACCCATAACTTAATCATATTAATATTGGACCTCTTTCTATTAATATTAAAAGTTGTTCGGCACCGGTTCACCTACATTCATATAGGTGAATCGATTTTCGATTTCTGCTATGAAGGCAATAAATTGCATAGAATGGGGTTACGCGGCAAGTACGGGTTGGTTCTGCACAAAGAGTTAGGTCTAGTTGCCAAACAATTTTTATTTCTCATGAGCTTTATCACCTTCGTTTCCCTTTCGAATAAAGGATGACATTATAGGGTCAAAGAAAAAATTTGAACACACAAGTATAGACAACCTCTAACTTATTTATATGAAAGAGGAAGGGTATTGTGTTCCACGTCATGAAAAATAGGTTAATCTAAATCGGGGTGATGGTTATAGCACCTGCAATCTTTTCAGTTACATGGATATAACAATGGCTCTGTAGTTGCAGTTCCAGATCGTGAAGTGTTTGGTCTTTACATACGCAGCGGATTTTACTATCAAATAGCCCCATTATTTGCTGGAGTCAATGAATCTGGTGTACATCCGTCGTCACTGATATTCACAGTGCATAAATTGAGATGAACATTTAATTCATTTTCTCGAGATGTGCACATACTAGAATTGAGAACAATGCGTAGAACTGATTTCTATAATTTTAGGAAAATTATTTTGGACAGAATTATGTATTCCCAGGGGTGCGCTACCCTGGTCCTTGTCCGAGCATCTTTTTCGCTTTGGCCTCATGCCTAACTCCATTTACACATCAAGGTGTTGAATGCATTTAATCGTTTTGGTCAAAGATATATGTTTCCATGCACCCCTCAAAATAAATTTAACATTGTTTTTTTAACACACCTTATGCCAGAGATTAACATATTTTAGAGCATCGCAGCTGGAATGGAATGGAGAACATCAAGCTGCTGAGATTGGCAATGGACAGGGAGGAATGGCATACTTTCATGGTCGCCAACGTCAATCGATATGGCATTGAGAGAGAGAGATGCCTTTTCTTCAAGAATTCTCATGTTACCAACATCAATATTGTCCAGGGGTCTGTTGGCGACCATTTTTGGATGTAAGAGGTATAACGGACAACGTGGTAAATTTAGTTGTTAAAATATCTCCAATGATTCGTCTCATCATGTGTTCAGTTGCAGAGATATGGGTGCAAATGTGGGATAAAGGTCATGAACGTTTGATTGATATTGCCGACAGGGGGCCAATTTTCAAAATGCTCAATCTTGACAAAATTGGTGTGCAAATTGGCTATGAGCATTGAGCAATCTGGAAATGTGCATTCTCCATGATTTAGGATCTCGGTGTTGGGTATGTTTCAGAAGGAGACTGGTAGTCTCTAATTCCCATACAAAAGATTGCAAATTTGACAAGAGGTAATGTGATGGACAAATTTTAACACTACACACCTAGATATTGCAAACTATACGTTTCTGAATTCTTTTGCTATGCAACAACTTAACACCAATTTGTCAAGAGCCAGGCATTTTGAAAGTTTGGCCTTAGAAAATGACCAATCAAAAACCTAATATCATGGCGTTATTCACGTTGTCAACTACATTCTCTATAAATAAACATCACAAATATGCCAAAGTATATATTTTCTATTCCTTATGATGAGGCACATATTGGGAAATACCTTTCAAATAAAATTGACCATCTTGTATAACTGATCTCTTTAGGATCCAAGATCACCGCCAAACAGACCCCTTGGACAATATTTGGTTTTGTAACATCAATATTATTAAGGTAGATGATGTAGAGATTCTAAAAGTATGTTAAAATTAAAAAAAAAAAAAAAAAAAAAAATTTTTGCCGTTTTTTGTAACAAAGTTACCAAGGGGGGGGGGGGGGGGGGTGGTTACCACCCCCCCCCCCCCCACCCTCGGAGAATTGTTGTAAAGCCACCCGATGCTTATGTTTTGCTACCAAGGTAGCTATGGTCTCCTCTTTCCATTGATACCAAAAATAAGTACCAAAATATCTAGTAGGCGTACAATGACGTCATCAAGTCCACGAGTCGGCAAAATTGGCATTTTCCACCGAAAATAGTAGAAATCCAATTTTGCGCTTAAAAATCGCAGGAAATATCGGATTTTTCATGCGGTTTTCAGCTCTAAATGATGGCAGTTGGCTGTTAACCATAAAACATAGAGTTTTAGAGCCATACTGTGCATAATATTTTCAAAAATGCACCATAAAAGATACTTGGGTGGCCAACCCCACCCCACCCCCCCCCACCCTTCGACTTTGACGGCATACCCTAACCCGATAAAGGTGCTACCTTCAACATTTTTTTCGCTAAATGACGAGGATGAGAGAACGATTACCTAAAGCTTTTAATGAAAGTTTTTAACATTTCTAGCACACCGGTGCGAAGTTCACTGGGGGGGGGTGTTTGTAAGACATGTTAAGGTTTTTGGGCATGGATGAGTTAGCTCATGGAAAGCATCGCAACCATGGAAAATAGGGTTCTGAGCTTTTTTGAGGGCGTACTCTTACCAAATTTGTGCCAGTGTCTCTTCTTTAGGTTGTAGCTTTTCATACTTTCTTTGCCCTGAAATGTCCTCATTAGGAGCTCTACAAACAATCAGTTGCAAATTAGGGGAACTTGGAATTCTTCAGAATGATTCAAATGCCCTTTAAAAAAATTAAAAATCTATATAAGTCCTAGTTGGCGCATTTTTGCTTCTTTCAATGTTCAATGTTCAAAACAAATTTATGAAGCGCCAAATATCAAAGAAAAACACTGTTCATTGGCGCTAATGAAGGCATCTTCTTTTGCGTATTAGGCAGCATCTAATGTGTTTGAGGTTGGTGGAGAGCCAGCTCATGTTGATTGGCTGGGTTATGAGAAGTTTTTCACGGGGACGAAAGTTACCCTGTTAAAAAATTTCTTAAAAACGTTGTTTTGATTGTCAGCCGGACTAGAAACCTGCAAATAACTGTTAAAAGGGACTCGAAACAATGATAACGGTAAAAAAAACGTCGTTTTAAACTGTTGTGAGTGAGTCCCCAGCTGCCAATCAAACGGCCGTATTTTAATAACACATTTTTAAAACAGTCTAGGGACTCATTGAGATGGAGAATTCTGGCGTCCCTTGATGAGAGGCCCCATTGGCATTCTGGAGTAATGTCGCACCCCCACGGTGCATATTGCTGTTGAAAGTCATGAAGAATAAACTCTCTGAAAAGAACGTGTTAAGCCCACTCTTGAATGTGTTCACATTTGGTGAAGTCTTGATATGGAGTGGAAGTGCGTTTCAAAGACGAGCTGTGAGTGAGAATGATCGGCGGCCTGTTGTGGATAAGTTCTATTTTGCGAGTATGAAGTAAGTACTGAGAAATGAGCAAAAAGGGACTATGGGGTGTAAAACGTGAGTAAATCGCCAAGATACTGACGTTCAATGTCCATTGAGTGCTTTGAGGTAAGGAGCAAGATTGTGAATTAATACAGATGATGCAGGAAATCAGTAGAGCTGTTGAAAAACTGGCGAGATGTTTGAAACTTCTTGGTCCTTGCAGAGAATAGTTCCTTGTGATAATTCTAACTCAAGAGTTTTGAGCATGTGACGAAGTTGCAGTTGGGCATCAGGCAGGACAATACAGGGTGTCTTAGAAAGAACGTTACCATCCATAAGGGCACTTTTGTCACTTCCAATTGTATATTGTTCCCGGGGGTTCTTAGTGTGGTTTGGGTAGGGAACGTACCTCGAGATTGGAAGTATATAGACCCATAGCTTATACCATTTTTTTGTAAAAAAGGGACCCAGCTATCCCAGAGCTGCAAATTTGGCCAATTGACCCAAATTTGCATTTTTTCCTCAAAATTTGACATTTGACTAATTTTCAAACGATTTGTGAAAAAGTTGGTTTCCGAGAGAAAAGTGACTAATTTCAACAAAATTGAGAAATTGGAAACGACACTATTGTTGTACCAAAATTTGGACATGAAAAAAAGGGGTTATTGATATCCCAGAAGGCTGAAAATGAGAACGAATGTCTGTTGGCACGGCCCTGTATGGCCTTGTGTTGAGACACCAGGGTTCTTGTTTTTAGCTTTATATGTATGAGAAATGTGTACTTTTTAATATGGTGAAAACGAGAAGGAAAACGGTGAAAAAATAACCAAAATAATAAAACGACTATTTCCCTAAAAATGATGCCAAATTGTAACCTCATGTCCACGGCTAGCAACAACAAAGGAAAACATATATCGGAATTCCTTTATGCATTTGAGCCACACAGAGTCGTCAGATGTAATAAATTTGTTTCAATGTAAGCACTACAGGCACAAATAACATGTACTTATTGTTCTCAGTAGATACAACAAATCTGTCGCATGATAAGTAACGTAATCCTCTCATCAATTTCCAATTGTATTCAAATATAAATTTGGTTTTGAAATAATGTTATTAAGGTGTGACTCCTGCAATGGCATATTCTACTAAACTGCTCTTGGGTTAACAGACCAAAATGGTGCCTTTACTACGCAATTATAAGGGAGGATTACATTTTTCATTCCATGACTAAGAAGCAAAGTTTAGATTTGCAGTCCAGTGAATGGCAAACATCAGATTCCCAGTATAAATGAACAATCAAGAGGAACACACCATTTCTGGAAATGCAGATTCTAAAAAGGTGCAAGGAGAGATGCATGCCGGTTCGTAAAATCCGGGGCTGCACTGCGTGAGAAATGAAACATACCCTAGAATCCCACATAGGCCTACCCCTAATACGTGTGGTCAATACTAGAATTGCAATCACGTTTTTTTCTGTTCGCCATGGACAAAATAGGTTTGCATCATTTTTAGGGAAAATAGTCATATTATGGTTTTTTTCTCATCATTTTCTTTCTCGTTTTCATTATATGTTCAAAAGAGTACATATTCCTATAAAGCAAAAAGTGTTGTTTCTGGAGGGTAACGTTCTTTCCGAGACACCCTGTAATAAGGCATTGCCATAGTCGAGTATTGATGAGATAACAGAGCGAACCAGTGTGTCATTGGAAAGGTATACCAATTTTGCGAAGAAAAAGTAGATTACACGACAGGTGCTACTATGTGCTGCTTGAAGTAGTATTTGTCATCAATAATAACCTCTTTTATCGACAAAGTTGTGCACTTTACCACCAAAGTATCACATGAATCAACGTTGAAAATATTGGCGGGAAAAGAGTGCAAATACTCTTATGTGCGCATTTTCTCAAGAGAAAGAAGTACGTTCAGCCTATTTTAGGCATATATTTAGTAATTCGTCTCCCGAGGTTCTGTGTATTAATGGACATGTCCTTAAGATGCCACTGGACAAGGAATCACGGGCGTTTTCCCCTTCCCACGTGTTGAAAGTTTTCGCTCGCCTTTTCTCAAGAGAAAGAAGTACGTTCAGCCTATTTTAGGCATATATTTAGTAATTCGTCTCCAAAGATACACAAGGCACTCAGCCAACCCGACAAAGCATACCTTGAAACCCTACCTCAGGCCTTTGGTAAAATAAGCCACTGATTTTTAATAGCAAAGTTTTCGATGATTTCTTATTACAAAGCAACCGAAATTCGATATGGGGAGAACTTGTTAAAAATCGAGTGAAGCAAGCACCGAAGCACATAGGTAATTAACCCCAAGAAGGTGGCACGTGTTTCGACTCGCTATCTTTTATCGGCTGCTAACGACACTTCTCTGATACAAACAGCAACATGACACCTATTGTCACTGAGAAGGTATAGGCGTATTATGTCGCGTAATAGACATGAAATAGTTATTCCAATACCCATTGTTCGAATATCATCAATTCAAGAAAGAACCCACATACAATTAACAGATAATGCATACAATTATGCAGTTTATATGAAGAAATAGTGCAAACATGCTCTGTATGATGTTGTTAAGTAGCGCAGGACGGAATCAATGGCAATACCTCATTTGTATACTTGGGACTTCTATATAAAACGTCTACCCAGTTTAGATTGAGCTTGCCTCGTTCGTAATTAAAATAAACTTTGAGGTTCTACTGTGAGTTCAATAATTTTGACTGTATATTTCATCATTTATTGAAAAAGAAACTAATGTGAACAAAACTCATGGTGGATATGTTGCTTGGTAAGCTGTGACCTAACATCTTTGTGCAGAACCAAGATCTTTAACTTATTGCTGGACCTCATTTCTATTCAATTTACCACCATGTATTTAGAAAAATACAAAAGAAGTGGGGGTCTGGTGGCCTATGCTATAACAACACGGTAAATTGAATATAAATGGGGTTACGCGGCAAGTTACTGTAAGTTGAGTTTTGTTTCGCACAAAGATGTTAGGTCACAGTCTGCCAAACAACTTTCTTTCATGATTTTTTTGTTTCCTTTTCGGAAAAATTATGAAATATACGGTCAAAGTTAATTGAACGCACAGTAGAAGCCTAAGGTTTATTTATTCATGAAAGAGGACAAGTATCTTGTGCTTTGCGTCATGAAAAAAATAGCTCAATCTTAATCGGGTGATGAGCACCTGATACCTTTTTCACCTGTGTGGGTAATAACAATGACTCTGTACTGACTTCCAGATAAAAAGTAATTTGAAGTGTTTTATCCTCTGCATACCGAGCGGATTTACTGGATATCAACAGTGCTATTATTTGCTCGAGTCAATGCAGCATGGTGTACATCTACTGGTCACTGATATTTAGGAAAAGAAATTGTGATGACATTTTATTCATCTTCAATCAAATGTGCAACTTTTGCACTCGACATACCCCAGAGTTATGAATGAAGGTATATTTCGACAATAAACTGCACAGAAAATCAGTAGTCGCCGAATGCGTAAACCAATTTCCTTATGCAGCATTCTTTCCCTCTTTGGGCCCATGAGTAGGGGGCCAGATTATAGCGTTTAGAAATGTGGCGCACCCCTGAGAATTACGAAGTACCTAATTTTTCCTAAATACAAGCGTAAATTCCCTAAAATGATGAAAACCAGTTCTACGCATGTTCTTTCGTATAGTATGTGCACGTGACTTCCAATTGTAATACTACAAGCTAAATATGGTTTGTTTACGCACTTTGGTTTACGGTAGTACTCTATGCGCTATACGTGGATCATGGGTTTCCTACCGGAAATCTTTTACCGAAATTCCTATCCCACAATGCACCACGATGTACGAGTAGATAAAATAAATAGCGCATTAAATTCTATGGTGTTTTGTGTCATACGGACATTTTTCTGTCATAACTGTGCGAAAACCGTTTGCTGTACATAAATTTTACCAGTAACGAGTACTCTTTGACTGCCTTGTAATTTTTGCGCCACAAAATGTGCGTGTAGTTTAAAGGAGGCGCACTAAACCGTGAGCGTGCATGGAGTGATGCATATCTACTCGTAAATCGTTGGTGCATTGTGGGATAGGAATTTCGGTAAAAATGATTTCCGGTAGGAAACCCAGGATCCACGTATTGCAATACATACAATTACCGCTCACAATAAAATGACATGTCGGATTCAAATACAATTTCGGGTTTTCCTTTCCCATTTTGAAAACAGTTTTATTCAACTTTATAAACTTTGTTTATCGGTGATAAACCTAGTTTTACTGAAAAAACAGACGATTGTGGTCAATAAATTCCACATTAATTTGGTTTAGCAGGAGTAAGCAGGTAAACACGAAATTTGGAAAAAAATATATTTTTCTATACCCAGCCGTCATTTGGCAAAACGCTGCAACTCAAATTTGATAATTCTAAAGCGACGGCTCTCTGTTTCTGAAGATATGATGGCAAAGCACTTCCTTCTGAAGATAGGACCCCTTAACTCATGTGGTTTTCTGCGTATTCACAATGTTTGTTTTTTTTTTGGCAAAATACTATCTTTTAGGTAATGATCTTATTCATTTTGTTCGCAAAACACTAACCTCTATTGTGGTGATAGTGTTTTGCTAAAAACAAATCGGCATATTCATATACATCTCCAAGGCCGAAATTAGGTATTCTTCACTTAAAAATGTCTGTTATTTAACGGTAAAATACCGGAATTCTGCTGCCGGTATTCTACCGTTAAATAACAGCAACCGTAATATGAATTTGCCATTATTATCGAAGAGAAGTTTTAATGTTTTATCGAGGCTTACTGTATTTTGCGAAACGAAACGAAACAGAACTCCCATTGGATTACACGCTTTATTCCGTTATGTGCGTTATGCATGCATGGCGGAATAAAGCGTGTAATCCAATGGGTGGTCTGTTTCGTTTCGCAAAATACAGTAAGCCTTTTATCGATGTTTGTATGAAGAAAACACATACTTTGTGTTAGTCATTAAAATGCTCAAGAATCTCTTAAATACAGTAAATTTACTTTCTACGATGCGCCGTGTTTTAACGGTAGAATACTGGCAGCTGGATTCCGGTATTCTACCGTTATAAAACATTTTTTCTAACAGTGTAGTGTTTATTACTATCTTGACAAATACATTCATAATCGCAAAATATAAAGATTATGTTATAAAAGAGTAATATAAGTTAGTGTTTTACCAAAAAGTATATTTCTTGGGCACTCACTGAATGCTTTGCTTGTTTCTTCAACATAATCATATCTGGGAATGTAATATTACTTTGTAAAAAAAAAACAGGGCACGATCACATTCTAAATTAAAACTCAATAATTGCACAAATATAAACAATGCAGTGATGTGAGCTTTAAAGCTAAATTTCTCAAAAAGGGCGCGTTATAAAGCAATATTTTCTGATAGATTTTCATAATCTCAATTTGATCAGTTTCGAAAAACTTAACTTGAGAAAGTGATCAGATCTGATAAGCTATCTTTCAAACGAAATGCAGAAAATTAGGTTGTAATCGGATATGCTAGGGCTAAAAAAATTAACACAAACGCTTTTCATTAAATCGTAATATGCATCATTAACATTCAACTATTCCACCCCTTGTGACAAGTATAAGAAATCAGAACAACGTAGGCGATTTTAAAAACTATTTTATTTTTATCAAAGATTTACAGAAAGACATGGTAAAATGTGTAACAACCACATTCAAGGCGAATAAAAAGTGCATCGAATTGTAACATAATGTCACACAATGTATGTGACACAAAGTACAAACACACGCACGCACGTACACACACACACAACACACACACATGCACAGAACCACACTTGTGTGCGTGAGAGCTTGCACGTCCACATACACACCCCTTCCCACACACTTCATCCATCCAACCAAACCCATATCTCACAATCTATGTTGTGCGCATTTTTTTCGTTGGGTAGCAAGGCATATGAATATATATCACAAATTGTACATGCTTTTTTTAATTTTAAAATAGGACATAATAAGTGTCTCATTTGCATTATGTAAATTCGTGATATCGTCCCCTTAGAGCCAGAACTGGCTATGTCCAAAAAATTACATTTTGAGATTATTTTAAATAATCAGAAAATCGAGTATAAGCAGTATCTGAAAATCTGGAATAAGTATTAATCTTCCAGATTTATTTCCCCTGGATGGTCGAAAAATGCCCAAATATGGACATAGCCAGTTCTGGTTCTAAGGGGACGATCCCCAACGTCCCTTAATCGCTTCAAACCCACCTGACAAAATATCACGGAGCGGACCCCTGCCTTGAGTTAGTGGGAAGTTGAATATAAAAAGAGTAAAAAAAAAAACGAGTGAATCTTAATTCACTCGAAAAAGTGTATACCATTCAAAAATATTTGCATGTGTTGGTTAATCCACTTCAAAAAGAGAGAAATCACTGAACTTTCACTCCAAAAAGAGTGAAAAAAGAGTGAGAGTGAACACCACTCTAAAATGTGTTGTCCTCCATTTAACTCTTTAAAGAGTAGACATTCACTCCTTTTTGAGTGAATATTTAGTAGAACGAGTAAAATAGTGAAATGTGCACTCAAAAAGGAGTGACATTCACTTTAAGCGAGTGAATGTCCATTCTTTAAAGAGTTCAATGGAGGACAACATATTTTAGAGTGGTGTTCACTCTCACTCTTTTTGGAGTGAAAGTTCAGTGATTTCTCTCTTTTGGAGTGAATTAACCAACACATGCAAATATTTTTGAGTGGTTTACACTCTTTTTTCACTCTTTTTACATTTAGAGAAAGATGCTCCTAGATCTGACAACAAAAATACCGCTACCTCACTCTTTGCGGCGATTTATTGTCGGAATTTTCTCCAGAGACGTTAAATAATTATATAAATGGCCATTAGTAGGCTTTATTAACCCAAAATATACACAAAATTAAACCGTCTCTATACTTGACCCGTTTCCTCCAGCAAATTCGACATAAAAAAGGTTTATTTTGTGCCCATATCTAAAACGACAATAGTATTTACATGTTGTCTAAGTTAATTCACATCTTGCATAACTTTACAATATGATTCCATAATTGTCATTATGAGCCAACCGAAATATCCAACACATTGACATGCGGCCGGTCAAGATACTATTCCTACAAATTATTAATCGTCATCTTAATTACAATCTATAAAATACAAATATGTAAGCTTATGTAGGCCTATATGTACTGTATGTCTACTAAACTCCTCCCCTGCCTCGGAGAGAGAATATGTAAATCGGCCTTGCTAGAGCCGTGATTATAATTTAAAAATCAGCCGTTCTGTTAAAACGTGCATAAAACAAGAAGAAAGGTAAGAACAATTGAGTTTAAAAAGATAAAAAATATACTGAGAGAGAGAGAGAGCGAGAAAACGAGAGAGAAAACAAGAAAGAGAGAGAGAGAGAGAGAGCAAGAAAGAGGGAGAGAGAGAGAGAGCGAGTGGAGAATAAAACCAATCGAGTTATAGATTAAACTCTTACCATTCAAGTGACTCTATAAACATTGTTTACCAAACTAGCAGGTATGACAAGCCGGTCATAACATAAACCATTGCTTCAATGCGTTGTCAAAGGGCAGTTCCACGGTAACGGAAAGACATTTAGACTCCCAGTTAAGGTAAACATAAAAAAGTCGTCCTGTAAGCAGCCTTTCGGTATATGTTCGAACGATAATGGATTCCTTAAAAATATTTACATTATTTAAAAATTTATAAATATCCTTAAGAATAATGATGTTCACGGGTTGCCTTCAAGCTAACAGTGATCATAATACAGGCTCGTTTTACCAAATGTTGAGATAATTTGTATTATATAGACTTCTCTAAATTATTCATTTTGGAAAGTAAAAATGAAAACAATAAAAAAAAATAAGGGATGAAAAAAAGTTTAAAAAAAGACAGTTTGCTCTGTTTTCTTGACACAATACACACGCCATCAATTAAAAATGTGAGAAAAACGACGCTAATGAATTGGTACAATCTGCAGTTAACAAAAAGCTGCCAAATAAACAAAACAGCAATTTTTACGGCGACAATTTTGACATTACAAGAAAATAGCTGATAAATTCGTGGACAAAACAAGAGGGAACGTTGGGGGAAACATAATCGTGCCCATTGTGCGTGACGAATGGGGAGGGAGGGTGGAACATCCTCCCAGGCTCAAAATAGCAGATCAGCACCAAGCAGCTCTTGAAATTGCCTTTAACAGAAATAGAAATACTTGGATGGGTCGTAAACAAACGGGTAACAGAGTAACATACTAATAACAATCTATAGCAGACGATATTGTCTGCATTATGTGTACACCTGTTAGAAAATTCCGGTCAATAGCCGTTTTCATATGCCACATTGTCGGCTCCGTTTCCCGCCGAATATTTCACGCCGAGCGTTGAAGGCAGTTTCAGTTTTCCTCCCATTGTTGTTCCATGATTCTTGTGTTTTTCCCACGCTTCGTCGCGGTGCTTTTGAAGGGCTGGTCCCCAGTTTTCCCTGGGCTGAGACATTGCAATCCAGCGCTGGCAAGATGAATAGAAACAATTTTAGATACGTTTACCAATGATGAGGTTATAAAATTCCACAATGATATATCGGTTATGGCCTTCGTATCTCATCTGCCAACCGTTGTGACGTCGAAAATATAACAAGATAAACAATGTAAACCAGCGAAATTTTGCTCTGCACAAAATGTAATATCAGCTATTTTGGCTTAATAGATTTTTTTTAAATAAACAAGCATAAGAGAAAAATTCACATTCTGCAGATTTTGGTGACCTCTTGTGTCATTTGCGAAGAAAAAAAACGCGCAACCGATCTACTCTATTTTTTCGTCGCCTACATCATCGTACTCCAAATAAACTCCCTCTCTCAGTCCCCGAAATACACTGTACTTTGTTTTTGTTTTGTTTTATTTCTTCTTTAGCCTGGGTTACATATTCAGTGGACAATACAAATAATCCTCTGTTCTTCCATGTGGCCCAGGGGCCAATATAAAAAAAATATCTAAAGTACAAAATAAATACCTTATACAGAATAACCTTAATACATTAAAACATACAAGGAGAGTATTAAAAAAAAAATACAGTATAATCACACGAGATTGCAAATATTCAATTAGAAATAAACTTTTAATAAAAAATATTGTCAAATAATTGTATTCTAATTGCATAACGAAATTCATTTCACAATAGTAAATAATTAAAGTTAAAATCTAGGCACCCTATCAATTTATACAACCTTAAAAATACAACTCTAGAAACTAAAAGAAATGCAAGCTAGCATAGAAATTTGTATTAAAAACATTGCAAATTAAATTGCACGTCAACGAGACTAATCAAAATGTGATGATTTTTAAGACTAATCAAAATGTGATGATCTTAAGAAAGAATCAGTCATTACTAGTTTCTAACGCCCTTGAGTAACGATGAGAAAAACTGCTGGGTAGTCTTCGACTAGCCCTCGACTAGTCTTCGACTACTTCCCAACAATTTCTCTACCCACTACTTATGAAATCGAGGCGCGCTGTGAAAAAACAGCAATAACATACAGGGTGTCCCAACAATAAATGCAATCCTCGCAGTCGGTGCTATAATTTCAAAATTGCTGAGAATAATTCAAATTTTATAACAGATTCTGAATGATGAACTTGTTTCATACATCCTGTGCAATTTTTGTCTGATAGGTTCACTAGTTTTGAAAACAAAGGCTATTATGTAACCCGCTGTCAAATTACCCCATTCCAAGTTTGCCTTAGATCGTTGAAACAGGTTCACCTTGAAAAGTGGAATCAAATGTCTTTCAACTACAAAAATCTCCTGGTACTAATCCTGTCTGTTTTAAAAAAATAAATTACTAAAATATTTGTCTTGATTGTTTTATTATATGCACGGTCTTTTATTGTCTGTACATTGTTTTGCTCTACTCATATTTAGAATAGTAACTTTATAACGACTTGGCCAAAATTTATCTCCAGTGGGTCTCACAAATCCGCGTGAATAATGTAAATTGCAGCGGAGGGATTAAATACCAAATGAATGGAAATGGTTAGGGCTATAATTTCAAAATTATTTTTAAAATGTTGAAATGTTGCGAGATATCTGTAGGGCCTATCCTTTTTCAACATACTGTTCAAATTTTATCTGATTTGCTTCACTGTTTTTTTAGAACAAAGGCGAATACGTAAGTAAGCCACAATTTAAGCCGTTCCAAGTTTGACTGGTGAATACACAATCAAGGCATGCTTAAGTACGCAGGTGCTGGTTTTTGTTTTTCTCCTGTCTCTTTCTTTACCCTTACTACTTAAGTTTGGTTCATTTAACCCAGTATAACTTTGTAAACTAAATATTTTAATATTAAAAGCATTTAAAGACATCATGTCTTTGACAAATAAGGGAAATGGTCTCTGTTTACAATGACAACTGACATTGTGTTTGATGTAACTCAAGTTTGGTTTTCAGTGGTTTATTTGTGTTGTTTGTTGTGTTTATCAAATGCTCCATATTATAACATATTATATCATAATGGTCTTCAACATCTATTCATACCATTTCCATTCATTTGGTTAATCCCTCCGCTGCATTTTGCAATATTCACACGGATTTGTCAGACACACTGAAGATAAAACATTTAAGTTGGCCAAGTCGCTAAGTTACTATTCTCAATATGAGTAAAGGAAAATACTGCAAAGACGATAAATGACCGTGGATAATACAATAACGACAAATATTTTAGTATTTAAAAAAAAAAAAGACAGGATTAGTACCAGGAGATTTTTGTAGTTAAAAGACATTTTATTCAACTTTTCAAGGTGAACCTGCCTCAACGATCTACCGCAAACTTGGAATGGGGTAATTTGACAGCGGGTTACATAATAGCTTTTGTTTTCAAAACTAGTGAACCGTTGCGGACAAAAAATGGACAGGATGTACGAAACAAGTTCGTCAATCAGAATATGTTATAAAATTTGAATAATTCTCAGTAATTTTTTAAATTATAGCACCGACTGCGAGGATTGCATTTATTTTGGGACACCCTTGTAGACCTAATTAACTTTTCTTTGTTTGCAAATACCTGATGAAGATTTCCTTCTGCCATGAAAAATTCATAGATCATAACGACTGGAATCCAAATGACACAGCTGATCGATATGAGCCAACCAACAACTCGTGCCCATACAGGATAAGGTCCATTGTACTCCGGCTCCTCCCAATTCAAAAAGCTGAACATCAGCACAAACTTTTAGCGGGAAAGACAAAAAAGATAAGAACAAAACATGATTTGGAATGTTTTAAAATTAATGTGCTAACGAGCAATTTCATTCCTGTTAATAAAATCAATGAAGCTTGGTATCGTTAAGTATATTACAATAATTTAAAAAAAAGAACCACACGTACTTCAAATTGCTGATAAGATAGCAGCAAGCTCTACAACTTTAAAAGTGCATTCTGTGCAACCATTAGAAGGTGCTTCGCAGGAATAAATATGACTTCAAAAATACGTAGTGCTGTGCGTGTCTTAAGTGTTGTTGGACTTACACCACTAAATAACTCCCCATAGACTTGTGTACAAAATGACCTCTCATCAAACGTAATTTTCTCGGCTATAAAGCGACTGGTTATTTCAAAACTGGATTTTTGGAAAGATTAGGATCACACCTCTTCGACAATAAAGAAAGTCAAATGATGAAGGCTGATTGTCTGAGCTACAGATCGAAGATTTGCATGTTTTCAAATTTTACTAGAAGTTAAGAATTGCAGTTCTCCCAAAAGCCTCAACAGTTATACAACAATGGCACAGACAAAATCTTTATCACTCAAATGGTTTGTTACTAGTCCAAGCATTATGATTAATTTCAAATTTCATTTAAAGATAACTTATCAACATTTTATGGCTCCTCATTTACAGAAAGGATCACATTTCGGACGGCAACGCTGTTTTAGCTCTGACGTCATCTGCTAGAACTTGTTCATTTAGTGGCGTGGTTCCTGCTAAAATTGATAATTACCGTTAAAACTGCCGGTGTTATAACACTCCACAACAAAGGCCAAATCTTCCAAACTATGAAGTCTACGTAACCATCGCCAATCATGATACGAATATCATTGCTGAATCTCTTGTGCCCCATATATCCATTATACCTATGGCTTCCAAGATGGCAATAATATGATGGGGAATCCGGCGGAGTAACTGTCCTATGAGAATCCCAATATCCCTCCAGCCTTGATAGGAAAAACAATTAAGCAAATACTGTGTGAATCCTTTTACCTTTTAACAAAGAAAGTTCTTGGAAGACTTGACCAGATATTTTTGTTGATGTATGTCATAAATTACCTCATTCTGGTTTAGAATGATGAAGCGAATGCTCGATTGTTGGCCGCATTACGATCACCAAGACAACTCGCATACTTTGCACGTAGAAATCTGAACCCAGAATACATACAACCTATGTGCACATGGGTACATTCCACGTTTAATTTCACGGCTACAGAACTAAAATCTTCATTTTTTGCGTGTCGATTTTGAATATTGCCGACGTATGGTTCTATTTGGCAGGGAATATGTAATAGTACCAGAAATTAAAAAAAAAAAACCAAAGATATATACGTCACGAATCTTCCAACCAGTCCCATAGCCAAAAGTCACATTTCGAGATATCGGCGAGTGAAGTTTTTCGTAGAATATGACCTTGCATATCTACCATTTTGACAACATTTTTAGTAAAATGTTGTATGTGGAAATTGTGGACATTGAAACGTTCTTCATTTTGAGCACGCTTTCATGAAATCATCCTTTGTTTTCCTTGTCAAATTTATTACAAAGCGATTGGTCTGTTTGCAAACCTAAAAAACTTCCTCTGTTTCTATGTCAAAGAGACGAATGCACCTTGAGCTGTTTGGCGTACTCAAAAAGAGTCGAATCGATCGCATCAGGCGGTGGTAGTCAACATGGTTGAACATCTTTGCCTGCGAAGGGCGCTAGAAATGACTATCTTTGTAAGGTTTTCTAAGGTGTCATGTCTCTTACAGGCAAAATCATGTGACAGTGAAATAGAAAAGAGGAATGATGAAGTTCTCAATTTTTTATTTTGTTATTAGAATATTAATCAAATATTTAATACTCCAATGTTACATATAATACATCAAGCAAACTATAAATATACAGAATTTTTGATGAAACCTGTAAAATTGACTTTACGGGGTTTTTGTTGGAAGAATTGCTGCAGAATTTTTCCTTGTAAAATTTATGAGCCTTTTTTTCTGGTAAACTTTAGTACTTAATCGTATAATTGAAAATGCATAATACTGAATGTACGATAATTTTGATTCTCGAAAAAATGTGAATAAAAGCTCCAGTTGTAGTCGTTTTATACGCCTGGTAAATGGACATAAATTTACAGAATTTTGGCTGTATTTCCAAATTGTAGCATCGGCCCATATGTGTAAGTACATATGGAATCCAAAACGTATGTCTAGCGTTTTAAACCCTGGGTTTTGTGAATTATTGGCCCATAACATTTCATAAACGTTCAGTGTGAGAAGTTGGATTTACTGTTTATTGCTTGGAAGGTGTATATTTTGATACTTGTTGTAGAGTAAAAGGAATCAAAATCACTAGTTTATCAGAAGAAAGCTTTATCATGTATCAAGTCATTCATATTTGTATTAAAATTACGAGGCGTTCGGACGAAAATCAGTTTAATTCTAACGATCGACACATACAACAACGTGTTTATAATGATGCTGTCTTTTCAGTACAACTATAAAGTAAAACAACGCTTTAATATCTGGTATTCTTTTACATTTATAGTCATTAAAGTTTCAGTAGTTCCAACTGTAACTGAAAAAAATCTACAAGAATCATGTAGGCTTACTTTCAAGTAACCGAAAAAACCATTCGGAGAGTGGTTAAATTAGCAAATTAGTTCAATGACGTATCTAAAATCGTAAAAAATAAAAACGACTTCGGAGTGTATATCAGAACAATTTGAAATAATAAATGTATTCCAGGATCTGCGTATATGTTTCACCTTGGGGAGTCATAGCACTCTTAGAGTAGTTGCTATTATTTTTGTTGACCCTTTTGATGTTGTTGAAAACTTCTATGAGTAAAAAAAAACCATTTGAGGTTAAGATGGCTGTTTGCCACAAGGACTCGACGTTCGTTGATTCAATTCAAAACTATTACCATATTTATGAATAGCAAGGGGTGGTATATTTATTGGAGAATGCAGAATGAAAATTTTCTCATATTAAACACTTCGTATTGGAATGAAAAGGGCCAAAAAGTTAAAAAAACAAAAAAACTAAAAAATCAATAAAATTAATTTTATTGAATTATTTCAAATGAGTAATCTTTTAAGTTACCATTAATCAATGTATTTTAATTGAGATGGCTTGAAAAGGTGAGATTGATTAAGTTGTATACATGTACTCAAAACCACATTACTTTATTGCGCTTATTAGTGAAACACAGAGTAAATTATCAAGTTAGTTGAAATTATTAATCAACTAAGTCGCTGGAACTCAAAATAATATGTAGGTCTGTGGTGAAAAAAATATAGGAAAGAAAAGAGGAAAACAAACGAAAAAGATTTTGATGTTCTTGTTTTACATTGCTTTATGATCTAACCCTCGTCTACCTAAAGGGGGTGGGGGTGGTTAGTACCCCGTTCAGGTTTTACCTGCACCCTGTGGGCAACGACGCGGGACGTCTGAAAAGAAGTCGAGAGTTTTAGAAATGTACACACTATTATGTCGAAAATGCAATCGATTTGACGTCGTTCTTAACACGTCTCAAGTCAATTGCCTGTTCGACAGTAAATTTATTATAAAACGTCGACCTGTTCTCGACGTGCCAAACGTCGGTTTTCGACGTCGCTCTAAAACGACTATGCCGGGGTAGCTAGAAGACACCTTTTTTGTGCAAGATTATTTAATGTAATTGTCAATTGCATATTTCGTCCTTTATCCAACAACCACAAACATCACCGGGGGTATAGGAAAGATAAGGTGATCCCAAAGAAAAGGTTAGAAATATCACATTTTCACGATGGGAAATGACTAGTTTTTTTTTTATATAATGAGAGCATTTTATTTTTAGGGCTTATATATACGGTGTTTTGATAGCTACACATTGCGGAAAATATCAATTTACAACCTATATTCAGTATTTTCGCACTTTCCTCAAAATATGAATTATAGTTGACGTCATAATAGGGATGTTGGTACTATTTTGGCGCAAATGGAAAAATAAGAACGCTAAGCTATCCTTTGGATACCCAAAATTGCAGAGGAATCTGAGTTCAGTAACGGAAATCACATGGGGGTGGTAACCCCACCCACCCCCGGGGTTTTGTTTTAAAAATGGCTCGGGTAGACGAGGGTAATTTGGCTGTAATTAATCATGTTTACTTTTTAAACAGGTAAGCCTATTTACTTGATACTAGGAATCAAACTTGGGACCTTGATATGAACCCAAATACCTAATTACCACATTACTATGCTGGATACCATAAAGGCAATTATAAGAACATTGAATTTATGATATACTATTTCCTTTCAAATTAATATATTGTAAATTAAAAATGGAACAAATATCATACCCAACCGTGAAAGGGTGTCCAACAAGAAGTTTTGAACTATCTATAAAAACATTGACCCAGTGGAAAAATAGGGCTTACCTACTACATTAGTGCGTTCACAGTCTTTCTGGGGTTTAAAAATATATTGTTGTTTATAACTTGACAGTACCAGCTTAGCTGATTTGAATCTTTTACTAGTACAACTTCAACAATGCAAGTAATTTGCACGAAGTAGCCCAAGGAGCAACAGGTTGTAAACTGAGTGTAAATGTTAATATTTTTGCACAATTTACCGTAAATTTAACATGTATGTTGTGTATTCACTTCTCAAATGGAATTATTCTCATGAAACGTATACTTGAATTCATTACAAAATAAAAGATCATTTAACTAATGTCTAAAAACAATAAAAAATAATAATAAAATTGAAAACTCAATGGCGGATTCAAACACTGACAAACGTAAGCTCCTTTTGCCGTGCTCGTCGCCTGGATCGTCGCTTAGATAGTCAAGCCATATACAATCTAAGTCTGGTAAAGAACACAGCAGCTAAAAGGCATATTTTTGTTTTATCTAATAACATGCTCTTTATTTAAGAAAATACCGTGCGCTTCACAGTAAAAAAAAAAGAAAGAAAAATGATAATTACTTGCCGTAATTTAAAAAAATAGTACAATATTTTTTGTCAATTTCGAGGCCTATACGACGTAACTCTACATTATAGAGAGGCTCGTATTTGAACTTGAATTGATTCAACCATTGTTATTATTCACTATTATGGATTCTCAATGATCTTATTTACAGGAAAGTTATACTGTAAATCTTATAGGAAAACTGGGAGCAATTATGCACCAACAAAATCCCATAAAAACAATAGCTTTTATAGTTTCCATTCAAAAGTCACTTTATATTTTCAGTTTAATGCATCTGTTTACCCAAAAATTAATTGAATTTTTTACCAGTATATGTACCGTAAAATGTTGGTGACATTGTGGATAGGCCTACCCTACTAAGTTAGGATGTTTCGTCAGGCTTTTTTTTTAATTTTCTACCATTCAACAATCTCGCATAATAGACAAAATATATATTTTCAGTGTTTGATTGAATCAGTTTTTACCATTTTTTTGAGCCTGGCAAAATCAGTCTCGATACAGCTACACACATGTCCTAATATAAACTTCGACCAGGATTATATAGCCCCACCCCACCCACCCCACACCACCCCCCCCCCCCCCCCCCCCCCCTCCCCCCACCCCCGTGTTGATCAAGCAAGGGTATGAATCTCGCAGTATCCCATTGGTCGATAGCTCACTTAATAAGCAGCCGTGCGGTGGTTTTCAGATACGCAAACAGACGATGCGATTGGCTGTTTGGAATACTTCCTTTGGCGTTTTGATATTATTCCCCAAAGTGAAAATCTATTATATCTAAAATTGAATGTTTATTTTTGCTCAATATTTGTATATTAAAAGCACTTGTGATATAGTATCATATATATGCAAAAAACTGCATATTTTTTCGCCAAATGGCGATTGGCCTGTTGGAAGACTCATGACGATATACTTGTTGATTACCACCAAATAGGCGGGCCTCATAACAGTGCGAACCGATATGGAATAATGTAGGGCAAGACAACGCATGAGACGCAGTGTGTATATATATGCGTGCGCGCGCGTTCTGTACAAACGCTTCGAGTACCTTTGGTTTTACTTTTACGCGCAAACGACAACACCCCATAATGCCCGCCAATTTGGTGGTAATCAAAGTATAGAGAGTAGATACAATATTAAAAAGGATCACTTGGTGATCCTAACTATATACCAGAGAAAAGTAATTTTAAAAATTCGCGACCATAAAAGTTGGCATGAGTACCTCTCAATAAATGGGAATCGTCGAAAACTTTTAATGAAGCGGACCAATGTGGGAGATAACACAATACAAAGCCCCCTATAGCAATGGGTGTTTCGCCATTTCGGTTCAACATCGATTTCACAAAATGAAGAGCTCATTTCAAAGGGCCTAAATCCACTTTTGGTCAAATTGAGTTATTAGAATAAGATAAAGAGTGTAAACACCCACTTTACACTAAGGTCACGTTTCAAGCATAATCTGTTCCATAGTTATGGTGTGTTTGACATTTTCTGGAATTTCCGGAAAAAGTGCTGATTTTTGAAAAAAAAAAGTTCTAAATTCTTACAGAAAATGATTATAATATCCATGGACATAAAATATCCATGGACAATAAAATATCCCACTTTTTCCTGAAAATTGTTGTTAGCGTTATTTTCAGCGAAGTAATACTCCACAAAAGGAATTTTCAAAGGCGATACTGTATGTCAATACTTCCAACCTAAACCAGGGGTTTTCTAAAAATTTATTTTTTTTTTCAAGAGGGCCGCCATTTTCAGTAGGTGCATAAATCTATGATTTTATAAGCAATTTCGACGCATTTTTCGATTTTCCATCTCCACCTGAATTCCCCAGTTCCCCTTACAGTAATCTTGTTTTATGGGCAAGTAGTTTGCCCAAATTTGGTCATTTGATAATATTTTTTATTTACAAATACCCTTCTTTTCACATACAACTGAAAAATACTCATTTTAAAATAACAAAATTCGTCCTTCATTGTTTACTCGAATTGTGCGAGTTCAATTAAAGTACAGTGGCGTAGCCAGAGAGGGGGGCAGCTGACACCCCCCCCGTTTGGGGAATCTTGCCCCTGAACATTAGTGATTTAATATGCCATATACATACTACAATTTTAATATATGCTTGCCCACCCCCTTAAAATATATCTGTGGCCCCCCCCTTGCCCCCCTGAAAAAAAATGACGACGCCACTGTTAAAGTATTAGCCTTCGACCCTGCTTTCGCCAACACCACACGCCTCATTCAGTATCCTTCATGGGTTCTATGGCGAGGGCCGGGAAATGGGAGTCTTTGATGACAACGAGATAAAATCGGCGTCTACTAAAATTACGAGGTTCTCCCCTCCCTGGAAGAGCGCCATTTAGCAAATTCTTGTTGTGGACAATGAGTCCAACTTACCCTGTTAACGCATATTAAACCCAAAATGTTAACCCACGACACCTGTGAAGAAAGTAACCAGTGTCTTTTTTTTTCTTAATTTGTCCTTGACAGCATCCACAATGGCCGTCACTACAGACTCTATGATGACAAACTGGAAGATGTGAAAAATAAGCGCAGTGGAAAATGTGTCACATTTAGTAGTGATGTGCCGAAGACAAAAAATATAAGATAAAAAATAAATTAGTCACCAGAAGTCATCATACAGTCTCTTCTTAAATTAATATGAGGAAATCTTTGACAACTAATAAATTTAAAGGACTATTCTGGAGTATCACAATAGGAATTGTTTTGGTCAGCATATCCAATGATTATTAATTGGTACTACATTAAGATGGAAATAATTATGAAGTATACCTGTACAACCTAATGTGTTTAGGCTTTTGGCATTTTATTGATTTCCATTCTCTATTTTTTAAACAGACAAGCCATTTATTTAATTCCACCTTTTTCTAATCCTCTAGTTCTTCCTCTCTCAATATCGCGGCTTATCCCTTTAAAAAGCTGTAACACAACGACCACCCCATCCAAACTGATAAAGGACACGAAAATAATGTTTTCCCCTTAGATACTTATTTGTTCATTTTCTTATTTTCGAAAAGGCAAGTTGTTAGGCCAATTATTCTTAAGAATTTCTATTGTGAGCGACAACCAAGAGAAAAAATGGACACAAAGCAATTCACTCTCCTTACCTCACTATCCAATCCAAGCGTAAAGAAATTAGAAAGAACCAAAAAGCAAAAGAGGAGAAATGCAATGAGCCACAGGCTTCGGGTATTATGCGAGGAAGCTATATCCAAAACCTGGAAAGAGTTTTTTTGGAAAAACTGAAATATGCCGAAGTAAATTCTTGACTCTCTACTTCCATTTCTTTCTGATTACATGGGTTCATGGGTTTTTTAAACTTTTTTTCACATGTACATATCAACTCAATCGGTAAGGGTTTCAGTTAAATCTCATGGACTGTTCAAGTAATCCCGTTTTTTTTAGTAGATTTTCAAAACTGAGTGAGAGGTCTGTGAAATATTTCCATGTGGGTGGATAGTGATGTGCCGGGTTCAATCATTGGCCATGTGGAGTCTCTGCTTTGTTGCCATAATAAAATATATGGTGGCCATGGTACAAAGTACTGCCCAGAATCGCCCCCCGCGTGTACTTGAAACTGAGAATTCAGTTTACACAATGATTGTAATGATAAAAAGACTTATATGCCAAGGTTGGCCGGAATATCAAGGAACTCGTAATCCGATTTGTTCTAACCATTTGTACAAGAGCTTACTGGTAAGGTTGGATGACTTATTGCGTATGGTTTACTGAGATAAGAAAAGTATTATTTCTCAATGCTGTGATAAGGAATAATGATTTGCAGTGCCAAAGGTAAGTTGTGTTCAATAACGTTTAATTAAATGATGTTTTCATCCTGATACTTCATTGAACAACCAATCCAAGCTATTTTTGTTATAATGAAAAAAATAATGTAGTAGGTCTTAGAGGTACTAGATATATTTACTGTACATTGAGATGAGTACCTTACGGTTTTTTAACCAGTAGCCGTTTAACATAAATTCTTTACTTCCACAGTGAGGACGACCCCTAAAACTTGTAATGAGGGTCTCGCTTCATTTTGAAATCTACTATAATTGAATCCCTCACAGGAATAATAGAACAAAACTTAACTCCCCAATCCCTAAGATATGATGATTAAGGACACAAGCCCCACTAATATTTAGATATAAACCAAATCTTCTCAAAGTAAAATACAAAATAATGCTCATGCTGAAATAAGTAAATGAATAAAAAATATTTGAAAAATATAGCATTTGTGGAGGTATCTGTGACGTTCGATAGGGCAGAATGACGGGCCACCCATTGCCAGTACCGTACGTTGAAGTAGCCCGGAGCCCATAGAATTTGCTCTACTAGATATACAAAAATGTTGATGGATTGAATCATGGCGAGAATTTCGGCAAGAATCCGAGAATCGATTCTCGCAAAGATTCTCGTAAAATTGATTTGCGTGAACCAATGTTGATTCTCGTAAACTGTAGAATTTAACACAGTAGCTAATTAGATGATTCCCCTCCCGCAAAATTCATTTTTGCGAATCAAGACTGATTCTCGCACCCTGCAACGAAATTCTACCCCTGGGTGAATTAGTTAGTATAGGGCCAAGATACCATATTTTTTATTGCATACCGGGTCACCCCTGCGCAAAGGTGGGGGGGGGGGGCAAAATTAAGGCCATACAGAGATTTAAATGCTCAAATTCTTCGTCTGGTGTCAAAGCACAACATCAATCGTGTGTCCTGATTTTTCGTTACCAAAATACGGGGTAAAGTAGGTAACATAGGTCAAGTTCACAAAATTAGTTTACAATGCTTTAACCATTCTTGACTCTCTGCATGACCTATTTTTGTACAGGATGTGATCCGCCATTTTAAAATTATTTGATCTTGATCTCATACTAACATACCCAGGCCATCCCAGGCCATCAACATTTTGTATCCTATGTATAAGTTTCCCCCTATCACCATGTCTACAGTGAAAATGTCCATGTTGTTCGAGCCACAATTTTTTCAGTCTGATACTCATAATCCATGTCTACACCGGCATTCTACAGTACACCTGGATCATAAGCGTCACTGCGACCCGCCACATGGAAGCCAAAATACAAGCATGGCCGGGCCTTAATTAAAATGAATAGACTTTATGTTTTTAATTTACAAATACTGACCACTCTCGGCACTGGTCGACCTCAACATTACTCATTGCATGACACCGATGATTGCGAAAATGACAAAACCAGCGAGAAGACTTGTAACAGAATTAATAGCAGGTACAAGCATCGAATCTCTTGCAAAAACAATAATAAGAAATATGACATATTCAAAACGACGAAATAAAGGTCCATGGTCGAGCGCTAATAGCATCGTCCCCACGACCCATATTTTACCGGGAAGTACTCTGTCAAAATTGGTATCAGAAGGAAAGCTACTATTTTTCTCATTTACACTGAAATCTTGGGGCCCTCTTAAAGGGAATGTTGGCTGTTATGAGTGAAAATATGCCTCATTTTGGTCCGACCAATATTAATTTTACACAGTACTCTATGGGGATTGCAAAATAACGGTTTTAGCTCCACTTCAAAAAACGGCTGAAATAATCGGCGCGAATTTACAGATGGGGTTTTGGATGAAGGCCATTGTATCCAGATGCAAAATTTTAGACCTTAAATCGGGTCATCCCCCTTTAAAGGGGACTCATAAAGTTGCTGTCAGAATTGTTAGACTATAATAACTCCATGTTAGAGGTAGGCAACGCCGCTAGCGTTAAAATCTGTAGAAAAGGGACGGAGCCCGGAGCCTATAGTTTATACGCGATTAACCAATGGGTAGGTCGACCTACTCGGCCACTAAATCGACATTCTCTTCCATCTTGCTGACGCAAGGTAAAATAACTTGAACAATTGACTGAGGAGTATATACATAGGCTCCAAACTTACACCAATTTACCAGACGTCTGGATTAGTAGAGCCTAAAAATTCCTACGTTTAATCGCCACTGGTTTAACACTTCTAACTTGAAAAAGAAAATAAAAGGGAATAATTGAAGCCATATTTTCTATTTTCAAGGTCGTCGTATTTAATTAACGGGAAAAATATCTGTACGGGGGCATGGGACCACCCACTGCCATTCCTTCAAATCATCAAAATCGACTTGTAAGTTTGGATTGCTGGATCTGTTTGGTTAATTTTGTTCTTTTGTAAGGAATAGCCGTCATCGTCTGGAGTTGTATTTTAAGATACTTCCTACTGGCATACTTACAGGTAGCAATTGTTGTGAAACTTGTTATATGAAGCAGGCGGTAATAGACCACCCCATGCAGCACTGATGAGAATAGAAAATCTGTACAGCAGCGTCAGCCTACCTGAAACAGACAAAACATGAAACATTTAACACGCAGTGTCAAGTGTAGATGTTTAACATGTCATTTAAAATTGTCCCTTGAAATCGAAAAAGATTGGTATATTGTTATGGTGTGAAGATTTAAAAAAGACGGTAAATGGAGTTGTTTCAACGTCTCGTGGACGACAAGGTCAGCCAAAAAACAAAAAACAAATGAGCCTTGGGCCACAAGTGATTCTTACGGAGTTGCCTTAGTCAGGAAGATAAATAGGTCCAGCATTCAAGACGACGGGGGTGTCCCTCGACGACATTAATAGTCTGCAGTTATATCAGTCCGGGATATCATCACCATGATTTTAGGACCACAATTTGGAATCTTTTATTGATTCCCAGCTGTGGGTTTCAAAGACGACAAAAAACAGACTAATAATTACAGCTTTGCCTGCATTAAACATAGCCTTACACTGGCAAAGTGGATTCACAAAAACTATCATGTGCAGTTTGCAATCTGTAATGATCTCAAAGCCACAACTTGACTCATGTTCTAAATTTAGCATTTGGGGGATTCTGTTCATCTTTTGCACAATCATTACAAAAAAGAACCTTTCCCCGTGAGAAATCTTTCTCTAGTTCATAGAGAAATAAAATAATACTCTAGTTACATATGGAGGATACTGTAACAATTGCAAAAGTGTCATAACTATTTTAGAGTTAAATTCGCCAAAGTTTTGTTCTTTGGAGCGAAATTAAAAAATTTTCATTCATTGTTTATAGAGAAATAAATTTAAAAGCATATTTAAATCACAAAATGGAAGACCACTTATAAACAGGGCTCGTGTCTACTTTACCTTTTTCAAAGAAGTTAATTATTAAGAGTTAAATTCGCCAAATTTGTATTCTTGGAGAGAAATAAAATTTAATTTATCTGTGATGAAATCACCCACACCCCTGATTGGCGTGGTCCCTTGTCATTCCGTGATTGACCGTGATCACCATAGTGACTCTACGACGGCGGCGAATTCGGTCCTTCGAGATTGGATTGTATCGCCGTAGTCACTCTAAACCTACGATTGCAGTGGTCACTGATAGATCCCTCCAGATTGAAGTTTACTGTAACATTACATGATTGCGATGTACACATGTTTGTCACTTCCCAGATTGGAGTGTACACTAGTGTAAGTTTACGATTAGAGTGTTCATTTGGGGGTTAATGTACTGTAGCCACATCATGATGAAATGATAACTGATAATCTTGTCTCCAATTTGTTTAAATCCCAAGCATATCCGACTCGTTCTTATGGTATTTAGTGCTTAAATTATACTGTTCAGGTGACCTGGACTGTAGAAGAGTCCGGATGTTAAGGACTTTAAAGAGTATACATTAGGGAAGATTTCAGAAAGAAGCGCCCCATTTTTTTTCAAACCCTGGGTTTTTGCATATTTGGAATACTTTCCAATGTATTAGATCACAACCTGAATGAATAAGCCGAATTCGCCGTCCTTATGTAATAGGATGATGGATTTGTACTTTCTTATCTGCCGTGCACGACAGAAAGTAAAGCGCGGTGTTCTATGGGACAATTACGTTAGGCAGGCAAGTTCAAAACACGGTTGCTGTTTTCCTTTGTAGCTTGTTTGTCCAATAAACCTTCGGAACGTTCTTGGTAGTGGGTCTAGCAATCGATTCTGTGCAATTTTGAGAGAAATTCGTATCTACAAAATCTCCTCCTGTCACTTTAACATTTTTTTCAAAGTGATGAGTGCAGACAATCAAATACATTTTAGCCAAAGTGCACCACTTTTAACCAGTTTTCAGCGGTTTGTACTTACCCTTGATTCAGTGAGGGTTGTCAAATTTGTTTCGAATAAAAAACGTTAATTACGGTGTATACCTTCTAAAGTCAGTCCCGGACGAGTAAGATCACGTAACACATAACGGAAAAGGTAGCGGTAAAGTACCACCTAGTGAACATACGAAAAAAGTAATTGTGGTTTCAAAACGGAACCAAAGAGTTAAGGATTCTACGAACAAGAACTCGGGAAATAAACAACTATAGGTTATGGGAACATATCCACAACCAACAGTTATATAGGATAACGGAACCACCAACGGTACATAGTTAAAGTTGTATTACCAGCAATATCAATTACATATTTGGATCTGGAGTTTTCAAAAGCCTTTTCAATTGGGTTTACTTAGTGTAGGGCCTGACAATGTACTTTGGTAGCTTATTACACAACGCGATCCATAAACATGAAATGCATAATTACCAAAACTGCATCTATATATACGTGGGTATGACAGTTGTGCCATCAAGTGCAAACGAAAAACAAAAACGATGTCCCAATGTCAAGCTGAGGGACCTCGTTACAAACTAAAGCGATTGTCGGTTAATTTGAATTTTACGATTTATAAAGTACCAATATGTCATAAAAGTTTTATTCATCATCAATTCCTTTAAAACCTTGCTGGCTAAACGCACAATCATGATTACATTTATGAGTTAGCTCAAGGGAACTTAGAAATGTATTTGTAAATTATACACCATTTTGAAGGTGCAGTGAAAACATATTTTAGATTTAAGAAGTTTTTAGATCTTCTTTATCTTGAATCTGGATGTATTCCTTTGTCGCAAATATTAGTTAATCTACCCTATCGAGTTCTAAAATTTTCTTATAATGCCTCTAGTCGAACTCCCTTAATAACTTTGGCTAATCTACAAAATGGGGTATATCTATCTAATATTGGTAAAGAAGTGGGTCCAACAACCTCATCATCCTCTCAATAACTGTCCTGTTCAGTTAAACCAGGGTCTCTCGCTGCACTTGGCGGCCACAACAACATTCTTAATTAGTTTGTTGAAACTTTCCCAACGGGTCTACGACAATTGTCCCAACCCAAAGATATGTCTGATAATTCCCGACTATGATTGCTTTTCAAATGAATCCCTATTTCACACTGGTAGTTGTAACTCAAATTCGGTTAAAACCCGATATCTGCATATTCTGGCCAAAGAGTCGTAAACTTTTTTTATGGTAGAGGGGTCGTTCCAGTTGAGCACTGGTATTGATGCTTGCGCATCTCTACAGACAAATACTATCCTGTAACTTCACTGCCTGCAGCTATCATGGGTTTTGAAGTCTTATATCTTACCATTGGAAACGTGAGAAGGGTTTTCGTCTCCGAAGATAACTTCTCGGTTTAAAAATCCTTTTGTCCTGGATACCGTAAATAACCCATCCCATTCAAGCAGCTGAGAACCCAAACGAGAAATGAATATCAACTGAAATCTACCCACTACTTTGGACCCTAACCTGCCCGATGAGTTGATGCCTTTGATGAGGCATAGAAACACTAGGATCCATGCCAACGCGAGTGTCGCGGCCCAGCTGCACATAACCTCCTGTCCCTCATTCATGCTATCGGACTACAGCAGGACGCCGTGCTTTAACGATTGCAATGATAGAGTCGTCATTTGAGTGACAACTTTAAATCCATATTTGCTCATATATTATCTATCACTTACTGAAATACATTGCGCTCGTTTCACGAATTGCACGTAGGCCCCCAAACGAAAGTCCCCTGTTGTCTAGTGGCGTGGGGAAAACTGAAGTTTTGCGGGGCACTAGGAACCCCGCCCCCAACTAATCAGTGAAACCCGGTTTTCGACATTCCTTTACAAAAAAAAAACTATATCGAGAGAATAGTCGTCATTTTCTTGAAAATAACACCATATAAGAAAAACGGGGTGCTTTTGTCACTATTTTGAATTAGTTTACACACTTTGTGGAAATTTGTTCTTTTTCGTTTTGAAATACTCGACATGTTTTTGAAACTGTTTGGAATTTTTACTTTGTATTTATTGAAGCTTCTGCCAATATGTTAAACACCTCTCTTCTCCACCAATCATTATTGGATAGTACATTGTGTTTCAAATTTGTCCCGGGGAGGGGAGTACGATTTTCCCATATGGTATGAAAAGCGTGACCAATAATATCCTTTGCCGATCATTTCGGAACCAGAATGGTATTTTCAAAATTAAAAAAAAAATATTTCTTACACCAATATTCTTCATCACGATCTTTTCCCGGCTGTTTTGCAATTGGATCACGTATTCCGAAAGATCTAAACTCGTAACTCCCATTTTCCATGAGGTCCGAAATATTATCTTCTCCAACTGTGCCTCGTCGAATGTGGTCAGATTTGCGCATGTCCATTTTCAACAATGATGCTATCACCAGTATGAATGGCATTCGTCATAGCGCTCAGTACAAAGAACGGTGTTCCAGGAATGGTCGCATCCAACCCACGGTAAGCGCTTGGTGAAGGGAAACAAGTAGTAGAGGGAGTAGGTGATGAATTATGTTGTAGGAGATACCACCGTAATAGATTGGCAAGGACCATGCCATAACCGACACCTGTTAACGAAGGGAAAATATCATTTTTTAAAGTAGCGATCTCGTGCTTTTGTTATAATGAAACCCAATGTCATTGCAGGTATTTTCCCCTTACTACACAGTTGCACAGCTGAGGTATTAGACAACTTCACACCTGGCGGATCAATACAATACACAAGCATGGTATGTGGATGGTGACCATGTTCTTTTTCAACAGTGCAAAAGCATCCGAGGTGCACAATGAAGGTGAACAGGCTGTCTTGGCCACCAGCTAGTCAAAATAATGTAATGGCACCTTTTATGCCTTTTGGCAGATGTTGAAAAAACACATGATCACCATCCCCCATACCACTGCTGTTGTGTATTAAAAGGGTACTATCGGTGATTTGCTAATCGAAATCGAAAAACATGTATAGGCACCTAACATAACCCTACAAGACAAGTGCTAAAGTAATGAATCGGACCTAATAAGGACGGAATCGACATTTTAGTCATTACTCTCCTCTGACACTTACTGCAACAACTTAATTAAATTGGAGATTCATATCTTTGAGCACTGCCGTTTTTTCCCTTTCCCTGTTATGAAAAGTTTTTCATTCCAAATACTTATGCTAATTCAACAGACATGTTTTTTCACTTATTACCTATTCCTGCAAAGTTCAAAAAATTTCTACTCTTTTCTTCTTTCGGACTCTTTCGGGTTAATCATACTGATGTGTCTTTAATATCTGCCTGAAAGCTACACTCAAACTGTAAAGAGGTAGAAGTGGATGCAATGTGATCTCATTTCAGTGTTTTGGATCTTTTTATTGCTGGACTAAAGTCTTTAAGGGAACCATAGAAGAGAGGTTATATGTATTGATTGTAATAATTGGCTTATGTTGTAGCTAACTCAAAAAGTAACGATTTAATCAAATTTGTCAAGCCGTCCTAATACCCAAGGCATTTATTGCAAAAACATTGTCTAAATACTGATGATACCAGGGCTTATAAAGAGACAGAGAATATTTTAATATATATCAATATTCGTTTTAATTTTGCTCCGCAAATTATTTTACTACGACCATGTCGGCAAGTACAAAAAAACGTATTTTTACCACACAAACAGTCTAGCATGTATACACAAACTCATATTTTATACCAAAAATTCCATTATAGACAAATCGTAATTTTTTAATCACTAAATGGTGTTAAAACATTCACTTACGACGTGAACATCGTGGAGTCATACTCATAATTCTTATTAATCTACATTATAAAACACAAATGTTATGAAGTGTTCAAACTTTTGGTGAAAACAAAGGGGGAATCATTTTTAATGTGTATTTTTCTTGTGCCTTAACACTACACCTATGTTTTCGTCTTTAGAAAGGCCACTCCGGCGGGTGTTATTACAAAATAAGTCAACGGTGTGATTGGACTTAATCATACCAGGTGAGAGTTAAGCTTACAATCCAACAAAAAGGTTTTTGAAAAATGAGAAAAAAACACCAAACTTGTTTTCAAAATGTGCCATGTCTCTTTAATAATAAAAACAATAATTAGTTAATTGTCATTAAGCGAAACTGCAATATTTCTCTAATAATCAAGACCTTTACCCTACCTCGCATAGTGGTACTGATCTCCATGCCGTTACTGGTCCTTGGCTACAGTATTGTCCGAAGCTGACCTCGAGGAAGAAGATGGGTAGACCAGCAAGCATTAACGGACGAAGGTACGGTATCAGAAGGCACTACAGGATAAATGGTTGCAGTTGACAGTTTTAATGAATCAATAATTCCAAAACAAAACCATTCATAAGGCATTGATAAAATAGGCTATGCTAATAATATGATATTAAGACGGATGAAAACCTTGAGGTTAAAGGTGCAACGAGAGATTTCAGTCGTCATATTTTTTCGTGATATGTAGTGATTTCATATAGATTAGACATCCACTAGATTCGCTCCCTTTATGACAACAGAAATAACTAAAAGAAAAAAAAGGTGATTTGTATATGCTTATATTTCAAATATAAAACATAGCTGAAATTTCGTATTTGCTCCTATACAAATTAGAAATTTCACAATTTGGTACCAAAGAAACAGTTCCTCAGCTTAATTCTTTCAGGTGGGAATATTTTTGATAGAAAGCTTTTCACATGTGCCAAAATCGAATTTTCATTTTTTAGGACACTCTGTTCTTTAAATCTCCTCGTGCACCTTTAAAAACACTAAGCATCTAGCTAGAGTAATTATCAAATATGAAATATAGTACAATGAAATAAGAAAATACAATCAATAAGAAATTCGCTGATCCAATGGGATACACATTGGCCTTACAAATTTAAGTACATATGCTCAACTGGCAAACTCGTTGGAACTTTGGAAATAGGTGAATAGGCGCAGCTACAGATGGAAAATAACTACAAAGGGTACTATCAACCTAAAGGGACCAACTGGTTACCCCCCCCCCCCTCGTCTTTTAGTAAAAACCGAGACTTTGGGAATACAGACTAGGCTCCAAAGCAGCTACAAGCTACAAATATAACGTACTGCTTTATCACTTAAAAACTGCATGGGGGGGGTGGGCTAGGGCACATTTTTTTGGTTTTTCGTTCGGCCGGCTCTTTAAAACGTGCAATACTTTTCCTTTATATTTTCCTTGTATTGGTCTAACTTTTTTTTCGCTTGCATTGACGCAAAAAATCAATATTCCGGCCGTTTTTGCGTTAATTAGCATGGGTCCCTAGGACCACCCCACCCTTATTATTCCGAACCGGAAGTGGCCATGACAAAAATGCAAAAACCTTAGAGTTACTGTGATTCTATTTTCATAATGCATACTCCTAGTGACAAAGTAATACATCAAAAAATCTTGGAAAGTATAGTAGGCAATTTGTGTATTATATTTATTATACATCATATAGTAATCCTAAAAAAATAAACATGGCATGATACATTTATTTGTGTTTAATATGGTTAATAAATATAGTATCTTCACCATTTAAAACAATCAGCATGCACATATTAGGGGAATGCAATGCCGTAGAAAAATGCAGAAGGAAAACGAATTAGTGTATTGTTGGCACATTTGACGCAAATGTAAAATCAATGTTTTGCCCCTAGTTTCTTACTGAACAAAGTTTCCCGTGTTATTCCTTTATTGTTGAGTCTTGAAGGCCTTCTAACATGTGCTGGATTTCAATCTAAAAAAATCCTTTTAAGAAAGTGGTTATATAATGCAGGGTCCCAAGGGAACGCCTCTTAATGGAAGTGCAAACTCCTTAGCAGTTAAGTGTTATGTGCATGTGGAGTTTGTTTGACTGTGACTTTTTGTTTTTTTTCCTGAAGAGTTATCGGTTAAGAAGTTTCTGCGTGATGATCAGATTTTTTTTTTCAGGTTGTTAATGATGGGTGATCCGATTGACACAGCTCTTTCACCCACCGTTCACCTTGTCAAAGTTAAAGGGGGGTGCCCCGATCATGATTCGATTTTTCCATGAAACCATTGAGTACAAATTTTGATATAAATTGGATCGATTAAGCAAAAATTAATTGGTCGAGCTATGGAGTTGCTAAAAATATTGGGCGAGACGCAAGTCGAGCCCAAATAGTTTAAAAAATCATAGCGAGACCAATAATATTGGGCGTAAATCATCCAATTTTATCATTATCATGTTTGGATCGTATTTCAAACGCTGGGCTCCTCATAACATTGATAATGAGTTAAATCTGTTTCAGCCATTCGATAGTAGAGAAGCAAACATCATGGTACCGTAATTGCAATAGAACAATGGTGTTACTATAAATTGGTATAGGCCACCATATTTGGACCGTTTTTGTTCATAAACAAATAAAGGAAAGGATTCATGGGCCTAAAATGATACTTTTTCTGACTAGATACCAAAAAAGATCCCTTTTGATGGTGGAAGTGCTGGAGGCGGTTGGTCGATAGATCACCTCCCACCCTATATTAAAAAAAAGCTTGACCAAGTATGAACATAGGCGCGTAGGGGGTGTGCGGCGCCTTCGAGCACGATGCCCACTCACGCCAGCACACGCGAACACAGGCGCTCGCACACATTAGACACCACACCACTGTATTACTCAGTCACATACACACAACATTCCGTACACTGTAAAGGAATATTATAAATTTTACAGGAAAATCCTGATGAAGCAATTCTGCCACCAAATCCCGTAAAATTTACCAGTAGACTTGTAAACATTAATTTAATCGAAACCACTCCAAAACATCTATATTTGGTGAGTTATTATGTAGAGTAAAAAAGCATTGATGAACACCCGAACTTAGTAGGGGCCTATCCACAATTGTTTTGCAGTGCAATATACTGTTAAAATTGACAGTTTGTTGTAAAAATGTATTACATCAAACTGTAAACTAGACAGTAAATTTGAATGATGAAAAAACTGAAAAGCTGTTATTTTTTTACGGGGTTTTGTTGCCAGAATTGTGCCAAGATTTCCTGTAAAATTTACAGTATTTTCCCCTGTAAATTTTAGTAAATTAATCGTATAATTGAAGATTCATCGGTTTATAATAATGCTGTTATACATTAAAATCGAATAAGGCTCATTTTAAAATTATCATTGTTTTCCCAATGCGTTATAGGCATGAAATATTGGACATAAAATTTACAGTAACTTTCCTATTTCCAAATTACAGCCCAAAATCTGTAATTTTACAGGATTTTCATGTAAATTGTACTTTAATTTTTACAGTTGTATTGACCTCCTCCATTCCTATAGTAAAGTACGGAACCGCCAGACATTCCTAGACCCCACTGCGTAGCGGTACAGGACAAGCTGAAGTCAATCTGATCCCCAATTGCCTCTCTCCTTGTTCTCATCGCCGCTGTAGTTTTCCTCGACAACTTGAACCTAAAATATGAATTCATATAGTATACACCCTCTCATTATTGTCACATACTGGCCTGATGCGGGAGTTCATTTGGGTTTCGGACGGTAACGTCCGGTTTTTCAAGGGAGCGCGACAATACATGCATTTCTCTGTCGTCTCATTTTGACAAAAACCAAGAGTTATTACGCTGGCCTTGAGAGTTGGGCACGACGTGATTCGTCCCGAACCTCGATAATCCCCCCCCCCCCAATCAGCGCAAGGGTGTTGACAATTACGAAAAGGATTGTATCCGTTAGTTATAAACTTGTCTTTGTTTTGGTTTTGTCGTGAACTTGACTGATCAATTACCTAATGGTAGATAAGGCTATATCCACTTAATCCCGTGCATTTGTTGCCTCGAAAATGTATTTTATCCACAGCAACCATATGTAACAAAATCACTACAAGTTTAAATATCGCACGTCCAAGCATTCTCCACCATGTATAAGTTCAGAAAATGTCCACAATGTAGTTCATAAAACGTCCGCGCGGCCGCGTGTGTGTGCACGTGTTGTGTGCGTGTGCAAGTGTGTGTGCACTCGCGGCGCGTGTGTGTGTGTTGGTGTGTTCGAAACTTGTGTGTGCACGTGGTGTGTGTGCACGTGTGTGTGTGGGTGGGTGTGGTATGTGTCAGGGCGGTGTGTGTTGCATTAGGGAACACTGGCAGGTGTAAAAAGTAAGGGACACTGGCACATTTGAAAATTAGGGCATGCTAAATTGTGTATAATGTATTTGATATAAAGTGCGTATTGCTTTTACATTGTGCTAACCCTCGCCTTACATTAAAGGCATTATGAGTTTTTTTTATTAAGGAACACCCAAGTTTGACTGTAGTTTTAACATATGATATTAGCCCTAACATTTCCTCCGTAGATTTGGGTCATGTTTATACTGTAATTTTGGGAGAATTCAGTGCACATGCCATTGCCAATGATCTTGTCGGAAGCAGGTTGATATAGAATTCGCTAAACGGCCACTGGCAGTCAATATGCTTAGAGATAAGATTTTGTTTCCAAGACGATTGAAGCTATTACACCCATGACTGAAAGAAAACGAATTCATAAACACCAACCTAATCCATCGCCCTTGTTTCAAATGGCTAAAGCTCATGATTTTCATATCATTTTAGGAAAAAATTGATTGACCTTTTTTTTGGATGAATGCCCAATTAAATATTCCCTTCAACCAATTTTTGGTATGAAAATTAAACCACAAACGAAATCATGGTTTCCCCCCAAATTCAAAGTGCCCATTTGTTTTCTAAATTGTAGTGTGTCGCGTCATAAACAACACCTTTAATAAGGTTCTTGTGAATAAAGGAACTTAAACATTTTTAAAGCGGCTCCTGAAGATGCCATTTACGACTGTTTCAAGCCCTTAAGAAAGTCAGATCCGACTTTTATAGTACACAAACCATTAAAAAAAATAATCATTTCGTGACAAATACGGCATGTTCGCTAAACCAGTACCGGGGTTCTTTGCTACAAAGTTCAAGATCAACAGTGCAAAAAAAATGCACTTTGATGAAAAATAGCTGGCGCGATTTTGTTTACATTTTGAGAAAAAAATCGCTGATAGTGGCTTTACACGGCGTTAGTGTTGCAATTTGAATACCCTTTTAAGACGTTTAAAGCCCATGTAAGTTGATCAAATTGGTAAACCGCCCTCATTGATTTTGAAACGGCCACTGATGGAGGCCCCTGTTCACCACTTGATTGTATGATGCGTGTGGTTCTGTAAAGCAATAAGCCAATGAAAATCGTCATGCTCCGGGGATATCGTGGTGGAACCAAGGGGGGGTGAAAAGCATTCCAAAACCAGTAGTCCGTGCTGGGGCGCTGGACATTTTGATATTGCACGGAATAATTATCAGTTGGGGTGCTTGTAACACACATAATTTCAATTCGATACAAACAATATGCCAAAAATTTCAGTGTGGCGTTGGGTGCTATGGGTGGTTAAATTTGTTCCTACCCATGGGCCACACAACGAATGAAAATGACACATCAGAAGGTTCTATATAGATAGAGAGAAACGTTAAGTAATCTTTAGAAAATTCACCGTCTGATGTTTTGCCGACCACAAGAAAACCTAGGTACAACAATAGAAAGCAATGGCGGCCTCCGCTACTTCCACATACTGTTGGGTGCCGCTTTTGGCATATACACTAATCGGTAGCTAGTTGATACAAATAATGTATGTGTTAGACGGTGGCCAGGTGTAATATAGTGTACCTGGATTCATTGTGCTCAGATTACTCTTTCTCATAATGCAATGCGCGCTTAGGTGAAAAGGTATTATTGAGGCGGGTTATTTAATTCAAGACGACTGATGTGTCATTCATTCGTGAGTGGCCATGGGTAGGACAAAATTAATCACCCAATAAGCACCCCAAACATACTTAAACAACTGATATTTTGGCGGATAATTGTTTTGTATTCGAATTGGACATTATGGGGATGTATACAAGCACCCAAACTGATTATTATTCCGTGCAATATTCAAAATCGCATAAGCTCCAGCACGGACACGACTTTTTTTGAATGCGTTTCACCCCCTTGCGTGGACTCTAGGTTGTCTTTGTGGTCGGCAAACATGCGAAACGATGAATTTCTAAAGATGCCGTAACGTTTGACTCTCTATCTAATAGAACCTTGTGGGTGGAACCACGAAAGCAACCAATGAATTGCCGATAACAAGTTTTAATGAATTTATGAAAAATGAGAAGGACGGGCATAATGCTGTGATGTTCTTAGCGTGGGGGCGAAAGACGAAACACAAGGCAAAGACACTTGTATACTGAAAGTTTCGGGGCAACTCGAATGACTGGAAAATGTGAATGGAGTACTGTTACTATCCGGGAAACCCTATTATATTAAACCGAAGAGGAGAAGACTGCAAATGAAGTGAAGAGTGGAAAGGCTGACTTCAATTGTAGGGTCCGTCAAGTGGCTATGACACGTCCTTTGTTTACACTTGTTTTACTGTTTAGCGCTCAATACAAGTCCTAGAGCGGGGGAGCATGGACAGGCCCGTACGGGGGGGGGGGGGGGCGGCGTGCAGTCGCACCCCACCACCATTCCACAAAAGGGGCCAAAAGAAATCCAAACTTTGCGATTTTTGATAAAAAAATTTTGGACAACCAAGTCACTTTTTTTGGTGAATAAAAGTTCAAAAGTCAAAAAAGGGGACCATTTTGGGGTTAGTCCAATTTTTACCAAAAAAAGTCCACTTTTTCGAGTTCCGCCCCCACCCCCCCCCCCAAAACAAAACCTGAGTACGGCCCTGAGCACGTTTCATCCCCACTGACAGAACAAAGGTCAAAACATTTGGTAGTTTGTTTGGACCCTCTATATCAATGAAGGTAGTAGTACGTCCAAAGGGGTTGGTGGTTGTTTTTTCTGTAAATTTCCACAGGGGCCAATTAAGGGTACACAGGAATCCATCTGTTAAAAGCTCTAATCATGTGGAAATTCCAAAAAGGTGAGTAGATTTGACATTCTTAGACCATGGTTTTTATCGGGTTAAAAATGGCTACAATTGTTAATAAAAAAGGGGTCAATTTCCATTTGTACAGGGGTTCAAAATTAGAAGTTGCTACCAATTTTCTTAAAAATGAAAACCAAAATGTGTTATCTAGCTTAATGGTCAAATAAGAATGGGTTGTAGCATCTGCAATGAATAGTTATGCTATGTGGCAACAAAATAGGTCATATGGGCAACATAATCCAATTGACATGGACCTTCTTTGACATATTTCGAGGTCACATTAAATAGCCCAAACTATAATTTTGGGAGGTCCTCTTTCCCTCAGGTATAATAATTGCAAGTATTGTCAAATATATTAGAGACTACTACAATGTTGACCCATTTTGGAAAATTGAGATTGAATTTACCATTTTAGTTATTTTACCCTATAACTTCAAAACCAATGATAGTTAAGTGGTACAAACTGTACATTTTAGAACTTATGATAGCAGGACAATATGAACTTTTTACAATGATTGGGGACATTTAAAATTTGCCCCCTGTGCAAACTTAAAATGGCCCCTATTGAAAAAGGTGACACCATAAAGTTGAGGCTACTAACTAGGCCAGCAATGACCTAGAGGGTCTATTACTAACTACCAATGGTATAAAACCTTCCCAATCTATTCAACTATTTTAAGGGAATTTTGTGTTTTTCTGGGAATAGGGCGTGTACCCTAAAAACAAATTTGACAGACAGATTGCTTCAACCGTTTTACCACTGGGTCAAAGGCTACCAAAGGGGTGCAATATGGTAACGTATTGGTGTAACACTGGTTTAAAACTCTACTTTCAATTCTTCATGCACGTTTAAAAAGGTGAGTATAGAGAAGCACTTCGTGGGCCCGACCCCGGGGGCCCGACGTGATCGTCCCGAACCTCGAAAACCCCCCCCCCCCCCAATCAGGCAAGGGTGTGACAATTACGAAAAGGATTGTGTCCGTTATAAACTTGTTCCTTTGTTTTGGTTTTGTCTGTTGAACTTGAATGATCAATTACCTAATGTAGATAAGGCTATATCCCTTATATCCCTGCATTTTTTGCGAAAATGTATTTTATTCCCACAGCAACCATATGTACCAAAAATCCCTACAAGGTTTAAATACGCACGTACAAGCATCTCCACAATGTATAAGTTCAGAAAATGTCCACAATGTAGTTCATCGTCCGCGCGCGCGCGTGTGTGTGTGTGCACGTGTGTGTGCGTGTGCGAGTGTGTGTGCACTCGCGCGCGCGTGTGTGTGTGTGTGTTCGAACTTGTGTGTGCACGTGTGTGTGTGTGCGTGTGTGTATGTGTGCAGGCGTGTGTGTGTGCACGCGAGTATCCTCGTGCACGTATGTGTGAATTTGTGTGTGTTGGGCGTTTGTGTGTGTGTGTGTGGTTAATTTTCGAGTTAATTGGTGCATTTTGTGTTGAAATTTTTAAAGCTATAAATTGGTACAATTGACCTAAACACATTAAATTAAGGGACACTGGCACATTTGAAAATAGGGCATGCTTAAATTGTGTCTAAACTGATATTTTGATATAAAGTGCGTATTGCTTTTACATTTTGTTAACCCTCGCCTTAACACTTAAAAGGCATGATTTTTTTTATTTAAAGGAACACCCAAGTTTGACTGTAGTTTTAACATATGATATTAGCCCTACACATTTCCTCCGTATATTTGGTCATTTTTATACTGTAATTTTGGGAGAATTCAGTGCACATGCCATTGCCAATGATCTTGTCGGAAGCAGCTTGTTATAGAATAGCTAAACGGCCAATTGTCAGTCAATATGCTTAGAGATAAGAATTTTGGTTTCAAAAGATTGCAGCTATTACACACATGACTGAAAGAAAACGAATTCATAAACACCAACCTAAATCCATCGCCCTTGTTTTCAAATGGCTAATCTCATGATTTCATATCATTTTAGGGAATTGATTGACCCTTTTTGGGGGGATTGAATGCCCAATTAAATTATTCCCTTCAACCAATTTTGAAAATTAAAACCACAAACAGTCATTTTTCCCCCAAATTCAAAGTGCCCATTTTGTTTCTAAATTGCTAGTGTTAGGTCATAAACAACACCTTAAATTAATGTTCTTTGTGAAAAAAGGAACTTAAACATTTTAAAGCGGTCCTGAAGATGCCATTTACGACTGTTTCTACCCCTAAGAAAGTCAGATCCCGACTTTTATAGTAAACAAACCATAAAAATAATCATTTCTTGATAAATACGGCATGTTTCGCTAAACCACTTACCGGGGTCTTTGCTACAATTTTCAATACAACAGTGCAAAAAATGCACTTTGATGAAAAATAGCTGGCGCGATTTGTTTACATTTTGAGAAAAAAATCGCTGATAGTGGCTTTAACTGCGTTATGTGCAATTTGAATACACGTTTAAAGCCCATGTAAGTTGATCAAATTGGTAAACCGCCCTCATTGATTTGTAACAGCCACATGGAGGCACATGTTCACCACTTGAGTATGAGGCGGTGTTGGTTCTGTAAAAGCCCAATAAGCCAATGGAAAAATCGTCATGCTCCTGCTATATCGAGGTGGACACCACAAAGCGACCAATGAATTGCCGATACCAAGTTTATGGAATTTATGAAAAGTGAGAAGGACGGGCATAATGCTGTTCTTATCGTGGGCGAAGCCGAAACACACAAGCAAAGACACTTTGTATTACTGAAAGTTCGGGCAAACTAGAATGACTGGAAAAATTTGCATGGAGTAACTGTTAAAATATCCGGGAAACCCTATATTAAAAACACCAAAAACGGAAGACTGCAAATGAAGTGAAAGAGCTGGGAAGGGCTAACGGACTTCAATTGTAGGTTCGTCAAGTGGCATAGGTGTAAAAACGTTTTTAGCGCTCAATACAAGTCCTAGAGTGGGAGCATGGACAGGCCCGTACGGGGGGGGGGGGGTGCGGGGGTGCAGTCGCACCCCCCATTCCACAAAAGGGGGAAAAAGATCCACCTTTTGATGATTTTTTGGATAAAAAATTGTGACAACCCAAGTCCACTTTTTGGTGAAAAAGTTCAAAAAAGTCAAAAAAAAGGGACCATTTAGGGGGTTAGTCCACGTTTACCAAAATAACGTCCACTTTTTCGAAGTTCCGCCCCCAACCCCCCCCCCCCCCAAAAAAAATCTGCGTACGGCCCTGAGCTCGTTCATCCCCACTGCAGAAAAAAGTTTAACACATTGGGAGTTAGTAATGGAACATCTTTATCAATGTCCGGTAGTTAGTACTCTCAAAATTGGGGTAAATTTTCAATGTAGGGGCCCATTGAAGTTTACACAGGAATCCAATCTGTTTAAAATGCTCTAATTATGTGGAAATTCCAAAAATGATAGTTTGTACCATCTATAGCCATTGGTTTTGGAATTATAGGGGGTAAAAATGGCTACAATGTAAAAAACGGGTTCAATTTCCTTTGTTTACAGGGGTCAAAAAATTAGAAGTTGCTCCAATTTCTTAAAAATGCAAAAAATTGTTCATCTAGCTTAAGTGTCAAAAATAAGGACATGATTTGTAGCCTCTGCAAATGATAGTTATGCTATGTGGCAAAATAGGACATAGGGCAACATAATTCCAATTCGAATTGACCTTCTTTGGCCTCCATTTCGGTAAGTAAACATTTAAAATAGGCCCAAACTATAAGTTGGGAGGCTCTTCCTCCTCAGATATAATTTGCAAAGTTATTGCAATATAATTAGAGACTAATACATGTGAACCCTTTGTCCAACTTGAGCTTGAATTTACCATTTTAGTATTTTTACCCTATAACTTCAAAAACCAATGATAGAAGTGGTACAAACTGTACATTTTTAGAATCATTATGATTAGACGGACAATATGACATACTTTTTACAATGATTGGGACATTTTAAAATGTTGCCCCCTGTGAAACCTTAAAATGGCCCCTATTGAAAAAGTGACACCATAATTTGAGGCTACTAACTAGGCTCAGCAATGACCTAGAGGGTCTATACTAACTACCAATGGTGTTAAACCTTTTCTGTAGTGAGGATGAGCGAACTTCTTAAATAAGGCCCCTATGATATTCTGCTCCTGCTCTATCCCAATCTATCAACTATTTTAAGGAATTTGTGTTTTTCTGGGAATATGTCCGTGTCCCTAAAACAACTTTGATCAGACAAGATTGCTTCAACCAGTTTTACCACTGGGTCAAAGGCTACCAAAGGGGTGCAATATGGTAACGTGTTAACACTTGTTTACCAACTCTAACTTTCAATTCTATTCATGCACGTTAAAAAGTGAAGTATAGAGAAGCACTCGTGCGTAATAAGGACAAAATGCATAATTAATTCTATAACTTGAGTAGGCGTAAGTAATAGAGAAATTCTATGGTAACGGGCAATCATATTCAAACCGATATAATTTTTATCAGCAACATTAGCTGAAATCAATATATTGTTAAGTTACATTACTATACCAACTACCTTCGTATGGTAAAGAGTTTATTTGCACAAATATGTTTTCGCTTATGAACATTAATATGATCGGTAACGGAATCATGCTAAAATTAACAAGGGTTTCATATCTATGTCAAATTCTGTGAATTGTCTGGGATAAATTGGTTAAAAAGATATGCAACGTAATGGCTATATATTTAGTTATACTGTAATAAATTGCATTTGAAAATATATCATCCCTCATTTAAATACAAATCGTTGAATTAATTAACATTTGGTAACGGAATGACAACAAAAGTTGCGCAAATATTTATCAGGTATCAAGCAGGACAAATTTTGTATTGATAGGTATATAAGAGACAATTATTCGACCTAGTACTTCAAATTTCCAACATTTTTTTATTGATCATTAATACAAATTTGTAATTCTGTACTTGTATCCAGAATCTTGAATTGGTCCAATATTCGCTTTTTGTTTGTAAATGGTAATACTGGCAAATTACTTGAGGAAAATGTGTTTTGCTTTCTGTTAAGAAAAATGTTGCAATATTATTAACTGAGAATCAAAAACCGGATTGTTCCATATATGACACCAAATTTATCAACCTGGAATTTCCACCATTTCCACAAGTTGTTTTAAGTTGATCAGCCCATTGTGCGTTATACTAGCAAATGGTAACGGAATGGCACCCCGAATGGCACTGTTTAATTAATCACAATGAACCAAAATACAATTATATAACAAATTTAGCAACCTCATATTAGCGCTACCAAAACTTGCTTTCCATGCATACGCCCGGTGCATACGTGGATAAAATTCAAACTACAGCTTTAGCTAATAAATAATTAAATAATATGTTCAATTTTGGTAATGGAATGTCACTAAAACGCTAGGAAAGTCAATTAGTCATTGACGCAAAACAAATTTAAAAAAAAAAAATATTTTGTTAGGATCTCCTCTTGCACATAATTACACTGATTCAAATAATGCATTGTTAATGACTTCAAATCTTTAATATATCAATTTTTAGAATAAATAGCAGGTTTCGCCAGTTTCTTCCACAGGTGGTAAAAGCGCGGTTTTTTTTTTCACTTGGAAGAAACAGGTTTCTTCTAGTTTCTTCCAGTGAAAGTGCAAGAAACTGAAAAGAAATGCATTTTAAAATTGCCTATTTTAATGCAAATAACTTTTATTTTTGGTTTTATATCACTGAAATAATTTAAAATGCCCATTCAGGGAACCCTACCCCGTTAAACTCACATTAATCCACGAGGCCTACATGTATATCAATAATAATACAAATTCATTCATGTATTATGGGCACATTTCACACCAGAGATGCCATAAGTATTAATGATATTGCCAGAGAGACCTTAAAGGGTTTGAACGTCTTCAATTTCGTCAAGCAAAATTTAATTTTATAGTCTCCCTGAAAATAACCCAATTTCTTCCCAAGCAAAGTTATATCCGTTTTTTCGGTAGGGCTACCTACTGAAGTGAGAAGAGAGGGAAAATTGAATAGGATTTGTGTTAGCATTACTTTAAACTTGGTCTCAAGCTCACTTTGTCCCATTGCGCAAAAACAATGATTACTCGGTTACCCATGACCGCACATGAACAAATTACCTATCGTTGGAAAGAGGAGATATGTGGCTTTAAGATGGCATTAATTATTTTGATGTAATTTTACACAATTACCACAAAAATTGGGGAGAAGCTTGTTGCGTTTTTATTGATACGCCCTGTATAGAAATATTGTATTCAGTGGCTAAAAATACATAGTTTGAATCTGGGATGAATACCTATACATTTTAGTCCCAGGTTTGAAAAGGTCAAATGAACTGCATGAGCAAGTAAATGGAATTTAATCAGCAAAGCCACAAATAAGGTCATTTGGTGTTCTAGTTAGTAAGACTTACCTCTCGCAAATGTACACAGGCTCACAAGATTGGGTTGCGTGGTTAGGTGGTTTCGTATGTCGCGACTCGCGAGGCCTAAGTTAGCTCCTCAACGTGCCTAGTTGATTCATTATGTGTGTGTGTGTGTGTGTGCGCGCGAGCGAGTACGAGTACGCGCTCAGAGATATGTATGTGTGTGTGTGTGTGTGCATTTGGGTATGTGTGTGCGTGTGTGTGCGCTTTCTCTCTCGAGGGCGCGCGCGTGTATGTGTGTTTAATCAGACCACGGTGGCAGGGCGGTTTTGCCATTCACGCCGATGCATGTGTTAATAGCTTTCTACAATAGCTATCTTTAGCTATCTATCTTTCATAAATATTATAGCTTTCTATCTTTTAAAATGCGACAGTCCTCAGAAATACACTCTTGGAAAAAAGTGTAACATAATAGTCACGTATGTAGCACCCGAGGGTTCTACATGTAGAACCTTCATGATTTAAAGAAGCCTACGAACCTTCCTTTGGTGTGTCTTCTTGTAGGCCTACACATGTCCAAGAACTGGATTTGCATGAAATAATCAATGTCAGCGAATTTCGCTGAAATAATCGATACATTCCATTAATTCAGATAAGACGTATAAAAGAAAAAGTTGATGGTATGCATTCGTTCTAATACAATTCCAGAATGTTGAGTTCAACGAACATTATGGAAAGAACGTTTATTATCACGTGCAATGTTTAAGTTTTTGGCAGCCATTTAAAAGCGCAACTCAAACTTTATCACACTTGCCAATACTTTTTCCCCAATATTATTAGGTCTATCAAACATATCTAGTTATTTGGTTTCTTTAAAAGATACCCACGGGATTCCGACCGTTGTGGTTACTACTATAAACTGTAATGTGTTACAGCATTGTATAATGTTTGCCTACCCAAGGGTCTAACCTATATAAAGTGCGAATTAGATCCAACGAACTTTCATGTCAATATTGTAGCCTACCCATGTCTGAACAGTTAAGATTGGTATATCAAATATAGTAATGGTTTGACATCAAAGAGTTAGATGAAAACAATGTTCAACTGTTCATATTCATGTAAACACGAGCATAACATGTTTCTTATTTTCCTCAAAAAGTTAATTTCGCGCGCTCATCTGCATTCAATTTCATCTTACTTCAGATCAGCTATCTGCAGTAAGATTGTGTTGCGCCAATATAATAACAGCGACTACTTGGTAAAGCATTTTGAAAATGAGCCAAAAACTTTGAAAAAAGCTTTGAAGTGGTGTATTCAAAAAAGTTAAAACCTTTTCGAGGTCGACGATACATGTCTACAGGCTCATTCATGCTGTTTCACAAACGTAAACACTAGCGTAATTTGATAATGAGGTTCGAAATCTCATTAAGCGAAGGTAACTGGGTTTACTCACATGTAATTTCTGCACGAAATAATCAATATAGACACAAATGTACAAAATTGAATGGGATTTGTATGCTTAATTCCGAAAAGCCTTGATTGATTTCTTTCATCCAAGTCTTACACCAAGGATACAACAATTTGAGTTTTATTGTTGTCTTGCCTTGTTTAAATTCCTTGTGCCAGTTTTTCGACATTTTGTTCTGCTATGTGTGTTGTGTTTGTGTGTGTGTTTGTTTGTTCTTTGACATTTTCATTCTTTCGCAAGGGACAATATTGGAAGAGGGGAAGTGTATGTATTCGTATTGCGCTCAAAATTGAGATAGACGGAGCTGATTTCTTTTTCCAGAGAACTGGTTTTTCTTTTTAATTCAGGCATATTCATTGGAAAGAGCAGCCAAGAGCAAACCGTATCTTTACTCTTCAAGTATAACATTTACAATGACTTTCTATAATTCCATGTCTCCCTTAAAAAATAATATTTAACTTGCATTTAAAGAAAGAAACTCCGTAGGAGGAAATACAAAATTTTGGCAACTCAAACCTTTGCACTTCATGGTTACAGAGATATTCAAAAGTGCACACACTTACAAGAACAACGTTGAGCTATTCTTTAAATCCTAAAAGTATAAATCTAGTGTTATATATTTGGCAATTGGTTGGGTTTTTTTGGGTGTACGTGGGCTAATACATATCAATGGTAAATCTCAGAAATACATCTGCATAATATGAAAAGTCTATCATAACGGGACCAGATTCATTATTTTATATTTGGAGAGGGGGGAGCGGGGTTGACTCAGAAATGAGTTGCTTATAAGCTGCCACTAAAGCAGAACAAATATAACGCCACGTATCATGTTCATGTATATACAATAATTGTGAGCCTACCTTTTTATCAAAAAGTCTCCTTGGTTAACTCATGCATGCCCTCTTTATCTTCCAAATTGCACACAGAGACATACGTTAAGTCGAGTTATACGTATTAATATCCTTCTGGAATAAAACTTACCCTTCTTCTGCCATTCTGTTCACTTCTGTTTTCGGCTTTGTGCAGTTTAAGATGCCAGTTCTTATATATAAATCATATGGCGGTACTACCGGGAGCTACCGGGGACGGTACCTGGTGCTTCTAAGCGGAGTACCTGTAACCTGCACCGGTTTGGCTTAGGTTTAACCAGAGAAGATGTGCTTGAACTCACAGCAATAGTATACAAATCTAGATGACTGCTGTGTATCCTGAAGGAAAATTCCTCTTGTTCAACTTCTTATGAAACGATCATACTTGTTCAAGTTTATGCATCATTAGACTCATACTGGTTTACATTCATTACACACCCTGGTCAGTCCTTCAGCTCAATCTAGCAATGAGCCTTTTTACACTATTGCTCGTGAGAATAAGAACGTGTTTATTACCTTGGGACTGAGACTAATACACCTAAAGGGTATCATTAGTCTCAGCTTGGAATAATTGTAAGAAATCACTGACTGTGACTATTCGTCACCGCGGTTGACTAGATTTTTTGAATGGACAAGAAATATCTCCTTTGAGAAATATTTTGCCCAATGACCTATAGCGGTGGTGCTTTGTGGGTCATTCAGCATGGGTTATATTGGGAATTTCAGGATGAAAATGAAATGAATTCCAATAAAAATATGAACTCCGTCATCTGGACGATGTTACAAGAGTTTGTGGTAGTGTGTCCACCAAGATTTAAATAAAACCCGAAAAACCAGAAAAACGGCAAAAAGCATTAGAACATCCCTGATACAAACGACACACGCCGTGAGTATATTAACAGAAACAAACTTCCCTTTGTTTGACCACTGACCTCTACAAATGGATAGCGGGTCTGAGTCGCCGAGTGTCACAACAGGAAGTTGCTTTTCTACCTTGGTAATATGGCGGGAAACAATGCGTACACCTTGTCAACGTTCAGTGGCGTAGCTAGCATGTTTGGGGCCCGTGGACAAAACACCAACCGGACCGGGGCCCCTAGGTTAGCACGATTCATTTTGCTTCTTCAAAGCAATTTTGTAGGGTCCTTCATCATTTTTCACTTTTATTTTATCGTTTCATTTTTTTTTACCATAGGCCACCGGCTTATAATGCAAGACGGCCTACGCAAAAAAACACAAGTGATAAACGTATAGGCAGATGCAAGACAGAATCGGGCTTACCCTAGGTATGCGCCTTGAATTATGGACAAATTGAGTTTTTTTTTTTTTTACACAGTCATAGTCATATGTCGCACATTCAGCATCGCACCCCTCACCTATACAACCACGCAACCCAACAAAAACACAAGGACTGAAGCACAACATTTTTATTAAGGTAACAATTGGAATCACTGCAACTTACCAAAAGTGTGGCAAAATGTTTATGCCCAGAACAAAGAGTGTTGAAAAAAAAATGGAAAGACGCTATACCTCTTATTATTTTTATAAAATATTTTGCGTTCTTCATCGAGATTTGCCTAATAAACGTAACTTTTTATAAATCCTAATGTAAATTGGAGATTCAAATTAAGCGTTCGAACGGAACCTTGGACCAACAGCCCATTTAGACAAAAATATTACTCAATAATACATCTGAAGCAAATGAAGGAATTACAAGAGCTTAATAATACATGAGAGCCCGCATCCAACATTTGATTAATTTTCAAATTTATGAATAAGTGTAGAGATTACTAGACTCTTGCTCTCTCTCCCCCCTACCTCTCTCTTCCTCCAATCTAGGGACCCAATTCCCTTTCGCAGAACTAGGTTGACTTTAAAGAGACATGGTCCAATCGGTAAATAAACCCCTTGCCAAGATACACCCATATTTCGGTTCATCTTTCATGTAAGACTCATGGAATTCGCCTATAAGAGGATCAAAGGATTACAAGGATTGCCACAAGCTTTATTCCGTGAAAGATCCTTTACTATAGTCTAACTCATGAATTATAAATTTTACACAAAGCTCTTTGGGAATCAAAATCACGTTTTTAGCTCTCACATCAAAATGGATTGAAATATCGGCTGGAAAACTTTACAGATGGGGTTTTGGAGTGAAGGCATTCTACAAGATGGAAAACATTTATATATTTAAACCGGGGTCATCCCCCTTTAATGTATAGCATTCAGGGCTGAGAAGTGCCATTATGTCAAATACGGGAAAGGAGTTGCTCCAAAATTGAAGAGAAACACACAAAGTCATCTGGGCCCATAACACGTGTCACCGAATCCAAGCTAAACGAAAGTATGCTTTAAGTCTTCAAGGGCCCCTCCAGGGCCTTTTTTTCTACACAAGTCTCGTTTTCTCAGAACTTTCGGGGCCCTTAATTTCTCATTATTCTAGAAAAAACTAATGTAAGCAAATGAGTAGCATGCCAGCGTTAGGAATTGCCATGGGTCAAATTAGGCCAGAACGGGATCCACAATTATTTAAGTACAGAATAACAAAACCACGCGGATCCATATAAGGCCATGAATCAGTAGCGTATTATAATTTGGTATCTAGGGGCCCGGATTAACTGCCCATAGTAATTTTTAATGCAAGGACTTGCCTACATTGACATTAAATGATACGGCCTCGCGCTTATCGGTATCAGGCTAGGCTAGAAGGGCCCCTGAATTAATAAATACAGCGTGATAGCATTAGGTCCTGTTTTTGAAAAATTTTGCAAATCGTATCATTTTTCTCGTCCCTCCCTTCCTTTCCTTTCTTTTTTCGTTCTTTTTCTCTCTTTCTCCCTCCCTTCCTCCTATTTCTCAAATCTCTTGGGGCCCCTAAACTATCGGGGCCCGTGGACTTTGTCCACCCTGTCCTTATGGTAGCTAGCCCCTGTCAACGTTAAGGATTTTGGATAAAAATAGAACCATCTGTGTGGAATATGGCACCAGCAGGCGTATGCATTGGTTCCGCCAATTTACCAAGGGACAGCTCGGCGACCAATCAAACTGTGCGGCAGCCCGCTATCCTAGTGTAGGAGGTCAGTGTGTTTGAACGCATGTTGACGACTAGTAAAATCACTATATGGTGGGAGAATATCGTTAAACATCGTGAAAACTACTCGTAATACAAAAAGCATCCACACAAAGTTAAAACAAGTGGAAACTGCACTACATTAAACCGTATCGTCATTTGAAATAGAAAATAGAAATGAACAATATAGGTTTGGGCGTGTTCTAGTCTTGGTCAGAACAAGACATCCATGCCTAAGAAAGAAAAGTCGACCAATATTATGACAAACGCGGAGGAGGTTCTAAGCTCCTCACAATGCATTTTCTGAGTATCATATTGCATATAATGCCACCACCTCTCAAGCTAGCAGAGCTAATTCTAATCCTGCAATCTACTTCTCTTGCGTATGATGGCAGCAGATAGTATGTTTTAAGTGTTGGAGCCAACTCACGTTCATGGTTGGGGTTTGGAGAAATCTGTGGTCCACCGTGGACGAAAGGTAGGGGCACTCATTGAGAATCATTGAGTGATCCGCAGTCTGTGATGGCAGAACACATTGGCAGGCTGGAGATGGCCGCAGCCCCCATGGTGATATGCTATTGAACGACCGAAACTGTGCGATTTCGGTTTAAGGTGACCCATCCTTGCGTGGGAGATTGATGCAGGTGGTTCAGTTCTGTCTTAGGTGTATAATAGAGAGTTGATCTGGTATGGGGTATCTAGCCAGGCAGTATTACATGTATGTACAGAGGTGGAAACGGGGGAATGGAGAGTTTAGCAGCGTCGGCAGAACGAAAGCGCGGCGCCGAAGCGCAGTCTGTATGTATACGAGTTGGTGTGCTTCTTGACAGTGTTATGCAGCGGTGCTTGTTGTCCAGCAGGGCCTTTGTTCACTAGTTATGCGGTGGTGTTCTCTCGAAGAACTGCAGGTGCAATGCTTGAAAAGCATGTAGGAATTCAGGATGGAGTAGGACGGAGGCAGCCAGTGATCGTTCTCAAGTTCTCATTGGAGTACTGTGTCCAGTTCTTTGTGTGAGAGCTGGTGGAACAATGCTGGGGCGGCATATTCAGCCGTCTGATATAGAACAGAGCCAAGGCAGTGTTGCCTAGGGTCGTTGGGCTGGCACCCCATGAAGATCCGGCAAGTCTGCACAGGAGGTTATTCTCGAAGATACCTTGGCGAATACGGATTCGAGGGGGGCTGCGGTAGGAAGCTGCCGGTCGCTTCACTCCCAAATATGGTTGTTTATGGGTGTATTGGCAGAGGAGCTTCCATTGAGGTTGATTTGAAGCTGGCGCTGAGCCTCTTTGGTGTTAGGTGGAGCAAGTAGCGGTGTCTGGCTTCGATCAGCTTCAGTCCATGTCTTGAGATATGCCTGCAAGTAGGGCCATTGTCTGTGTAAGTGTGCTTCTACTTCTGTCCAGCTGCTGTCCGAGTGGAGGAGGCGCAAGATCGCAGCGTAGCCATATGTCTAGATGTTGTTGAGGTGGTTAAATCGCTGCTGTGCTGTGCCTGATATTACAAGTGAAAGCATTAGGAGCCAGACAGATCCTTGTGGTACTTTGTTCCTCAGACGGGCGAGCACGATACTCTGCCCATCAACGGTCTTGAGAATAAAGCTTCGGTTTGCAACGCATGTTACATATGAATGTTACAAGGTGACGATCCGGGATGGTCCTGAGAAGCTTGAGTGTCAGCACCTGGTGCCAACGGTGTCGTATGCTGTAGTAAGGTCACCAAGGATGACGCCTGCCTTACGGTGCTTTTCAAAGCTTTCTCAATAAATTTGTGAGTTTGACAAACTGATGGACAGTGCTCCGGCCACGGCGAAATCACTGCTTGTTCGTCAGGCAAATGGGGATCGACGACGGGCTAAAGCAGGGCCAGGATCATCCTCTCCGGGAGTTTGAAGGAGACACACAGTAGTGATATTGGGCGGTAGTTCTTAGGGTTGTCGACAGGCTTGTTTGGTTTGGGGAGTGCGATGGTAGTAGCTCTCCTCCAGATCTTGGGTAGGGACTGGAGCCAATCTAAACATCATGGGCCGCATTGCATCAGGAACTCTGCTGGTATGTTATCAGGGCCCTGGGCCTTTCCACTCTTTAGTTGGCTGATTGCAGAGGTAAGCTCATCTAGTGAGAAGGATGTTGAAAGTGACCCGTCCACGCTGGGGCTCGACGAAGTTTGGTGATCTCTTTTTTGACAGAGCGAGTGTGATCCTTATCAATGTTCTTGAAACGACCATTTGCGAGGAGTTGCTCAGCAATTGAGTTGGCAGTCACTGGACATTTCGATGGTTTGGAAATTCTGCCGGTGAGGCGGTTTATAGTCTTCCAGGCCTTCCTGCTGGAGTGGGTGAGGTCGATTCCTTGGACCGTCTCCTCCCAGCGCTCACGGCGTTTCCTGTCCAAGCAGTTTGTCAGATCTGAAGCCTTGGATGAAGCTTCTTCCCCGGGTTAAGAATTCAGGAAATCATTGTAAAGGGTGTCACATTCCTCATCCCAAGATGGGATATAACTGCGACGGCAGCCACGTGGGATGGTTTTCTTTGCTATATTAATAAAGAGTTGACACAGTGCTGTGTAAGAATTGTCCAGGTTGGATTTGATACCTTTTTCTACCAAATGACCCTTAGAAACTTTTTGTGTTTCGAGTTCACATGTTCACACACAGTCTCTCTCTCTCCCTCTCTCTCTCTCTCTGTCTCTGTCTGTCTCTCTCTCTCTCCCTCACTTAAAGGTGCAATGAGAGATTTCACATATCAGGTGTACCTTAAAAAAATCGAAAGTACTGATTTTTGCCCTAATGTAAAGCTTTCCATCAAAAATATCCTCATCTGAAAGGATTAAGCTGATAAATGTTTCTTTGGTACAAAAATTTCTATAGCCAAATACAAGGTAAAAAATCTATTGAGTGTCTAATCTATACGAAATTACTATTATGACACAGTATTTGGGTGCCTCAAAATCTCTCGTTGCACCTTTAAACACACAAACACACACACAAACGACATACAGAAGACACGTGTTTGGATATTGGAAAATTCATGGTAATATTGTTTCTGAGAAACGTGCATCTCCACATGTCAGAACTGAATGGCTTTAGCACAACAGCATTAAATTGTCACACTAGCAGAGGGCGAAATTGGAGCAAAGGATAGTAATGCTATGCAAGTCTATCCATGGTCACTCTAATTAAAGGCACGGGAAGGGCATGATATTGGGCATGGTGAGGGCATGGGAAGTAGAGAAGCAGTAGCAATGAAGTATTTATCCTGAGTGGTCGGGCATGACACAAGGCATGGGATGGGCATGGGAATAGGCATGGCTGGGCATGAGATATGGCATGATTTGACTTCAAGCACCGTACAAAATGTGTACCTGGGCATGGAATAGCAAATGTATCAGTTCGAAATTTTATTATATTTCATGCCCGTTGCTAAGGAAATTCTTTTGTTCTAAAGGCATGATCAAGACATGATTCATGCTCAAAATCATGCTTTATTTTTGTCTGGGTAGTATGTATTTCAACCAGAAGTGTATGTGACACATTTCATGAGCAAGATATGATTTAAGGAAACGGAAACGACGAGTTAGAAATGCTTTCAAACGGTCATTCATAACGATTATTAGGGGCAATTGTGAAACGTCAAAAAACGGTCTCACAGACCTATACAGCCTTTGTTACGAAATTAATATTGGCAAAATTTAGTACATGATTTTCTATTTATCTTCATGATGTGCCTTTACTGCTAACATTGAAAATAATTGACTTTATACAAAGAAAACGATGTTTTACGAGATTCTTTTGTTCAACATTACTACTGAACCCTCACTTACTAACATAATACAACAATTCGTTTTATGTACAAGCTTCCCTCACGGTGCAGCGGTCTAAGCCATAGACATTATTGATTTTACTTTTGGATTGTCTGTTGTTGTCAGTTCGAGCCCGGCTGTGGCCCACTACTTTTCGGCATATTAATATTATGCTAGTATTCAGTTCTGGTTATCATTATCTTTAATTTTAGGTATGTAGGCTAACGGTCACCCTGACCATTGAAACGGAATGGAAGTATAATAAATCTAAAATTGTACAAGGAGGTTGAAACATGCCATTGCCAAAATATCTCTATTATGTAATTGTTAGTATTCAGTTATTATAAGGAAACATCAAGGTTGTCAGTTCCATTTTACATTGAAATGAATGTTCATAACAATACAAATGTCTTTGAAGTATTTCGTAATAAACATATATCTAAAAAGTACTACTTACTTTGGACGGAAAATGAGACAATAATTATTAAAAGGATCGGGTGATTTTCACCAATTTGAACCAAAATATTCCTCAAAATCAAGCAAGTAATATCACAGGGAAAACTTAACCTTCTCTGATGAAAACAATAGATTCATAAATACAATATCTAAATTTCTTTGAAACTTCACTGTAAACCAAGACTAGTCGTTCACACGCTTGAGATTTTGAGGCACCCATATAATGTGTCATATGTAGTGATATCATATAGATTAGACATACAAAAGGATTCCAGTGTCAAACAGTGCAGAAATCAGTCACCTTTCACACATTTGTACCGTAATCTAGACCAATAATACCATAACGTACAAGGTAACCTATACATACAATGTATATTTCATTTTCACATGGTGTGGGGACTCATTATAATCATTCACCTCCTCTTATATGATTACTGATGCGTTTAAATATAAATAGCATTTTAAGATTGGGTCTGAAAAAATATTCCAACTTTATGAGTCTCAACAGTGTAATTTTAAAGCCGTTATTTCTATGAGCGCCCAAAAACATGGATGTACTCAAGAAAAATTATTTTGAAAGTCACACAGGTTATTCCATTAAAAATCCCTCATTTTTGGTTGTACTTTGTTTATCACTCAACCTGTAAATAATTATTAATTGCATCACTCTTGATGCAAATCAGAATATAATAATGAACTCGCCACTCATCACATCCACCATTGGTCATCGCAGCAGTACCCACTTCTTCCAATACATTTTCAAATGAAGACGCCGCTCATTACTGCTCATTACTGAATGGTGACGTCCTATTTGTGATACAAGCTTGGTGAATTTTGAAAATTCTGTCAATATGGTTCATGACGTTCTAGAGACTTTTTAGACCCAGATGGTCAAAATGATATGCGCAATGATAATGAAAATCCGTAGGTCTCGGCTACGGAAACTTAAAACAGAATTTAAATAAACTTTCCGTGGTTGAGTGTTGGGATTGTTTTAATGTTTAAAAGTGGCGCAAAGTCGATCCCGGAACTTTGAGGGTTGAAAAGTACGCCTAAATAATCGTAGATTAATCCGACATAATGTGACTAGTGAGATGTACCTATCTGTGTCTCGGTATTACTTAGATCATTCCTGATCCCACAGTGTCATCATTGCAGGGAATTTAGTTTTAATAAGGTACACAGTAAATAATGCATGGCTATTTTCCGGCAGTGAACCAGTTTGAACTGGAAATGCACTAGGCGTAATTGATTGGCTGTCATAATTATAAGCGCGTACCCGTGTTTGCGGCGCGGTCAAGCAGGGTTTGCATGACACGTACAAGTTACACACATTCACTATGATGTGATACTTAGGTCAGTCCCCGAATGTACTACACATGCGCGGATTGCCGTCGGTGACCCGAGCGTCCGGTGACTTGTCCAGAATCTTCTATACATGCGTCAATTGGATAGCTTTGTTTGTGCGCAGGGCAGTAGGAATTGTCACTATTTTCCACCGCATGTTTCATGGACAAGCCCCAGATCTCCTCATCCAGCTGCTACCTGAGCTGTTTTCAGTTGATCCTCGCCTTAGGCGCTCAGTCAGGTCTCATGACCTTGCGGTGAAAATCCCAAGGTCCAACTTGGTCTCCCACAGAAGATCGTTTCTCCCATTCTCTGTAGGCTTATGGAATGCCCTTCCTGCTCAAGTAGCATCAAACCAGGACTTGCAGAGTTTCAAAAGGGAGATTAATCGCTATCTAGGCGCCAATCCGTCAGCGTTACTAATTAGATAACTGCTGTTAATGCCTAGATTAGCCTTGACATAAAAAATAAAATTAAAAAAAAATAATAATATTACATTTACGTTTGGTCAAAGATGTAGTATCAGCACATAGTTTGGAAATTTTTTCTCTCTCACACACCCCACACACACACAAATAACATAACAATATGTGTACGCACAGAACCGCTCTAGGCAAATAATTTACCGAATTATGTCAGATTTTACTTAATTTAGGGGAAATTTACTTAATTTAGGTAGGAAAGTTTACTTAATTTTATGAGGTTCTATACTTAGACACGTTTGTGTACTTATCTGTGTGCATTAACACTTAAGTGCATAAGGTCTTTTGCATTCCTGTTGGTGCATGCGGGGTCCACTTGGACCCCTCCCCCTAAAAACCACTTGCTGTTGGATTTTTTTAACTAAAAGTCTAGCATTGATAGGGTACATCAACACGACCACATAACAGGAAAAAATGAAAATCGGTTGTACAGATTCAAAATGGCGGACCAAAAACGGATTTTTTAAACGCGCACCAAATTCTCCCGCCCAAAAATTAAAAAAAAACACTTTCCCGAAGGACTTTTTCCATACAATTTGGCTGATAATAGTAGGGCATCAATGCAATTACATTGCTGAAATAGACCGTATTCAATATGACGTCAGCCACCAGACATGTTGGTGGACAAGATGCATACATTCCAGGACTACAATACATTAAGCTGTCAATCGATCCATGTTTGGCGATTGCACGGGGATCATTGACAGATGAATGTATTGTAGTAGTACTGTCCACCAACATGGCTGGCTATTGAATACTGTCTATAAAAATTTTAAAAAGTTATTCCAGTGCGATTTTATAGGCAAAACAAATTTTGAGAAGCGCCCCCAATTTTTTATGCTAATGAGTATAAAACGCCATGACCGATTTGAATTTTTTTCCACCAAAATATGCGCAACTGATACAGGGTGAGTCAAAAAGATTTACACTCGATTTCAGAAAAATATTAAAATATTTAACAGGTTTAGAAATTGTTTTTATACAAGAAAACAATAGCTCATTATATCCACTGTCATTGGTAAAAATATCTTTTATCTTTTCGCATATTGTAGATATGGTTAATTAACAGAAAGCCACCCGATGCAACCCCTTAAAGGCTGACTCAGAGATTTCCCGAGGAGGGCCATCTCAATTTTCAAACAAAGTGTGTTTTATGCACATACATAATGCTTGTCCATATACCAATCACTGTGTGAAATAGCTAAGCTCAAATCGAAGTCCTTCATACAGAAAACACAACTTTGTTCAAAATTCCGGATCCGAATTTTTGTTATACACATTATCCTATGGCACTGTTATACTATACATGAATGTTTATTGCATCAAAACGAAAAAAAAATCCGATTAATCTCAAACTTTTGGAATGAAGCATTTTTTTAAAAAAATTAAAAAATATTAGTTTTACTCTTTTTATTAATACACACAAAATTATATTTCGAAAGCTCTGCGTCAGCCTTTAAATGACTCAAATTAAAAAAAATACAGACAAACATAATACCCATTTGGTTTATCTAAGAAACATATTTGTTTATTTGAACCTTTCCGGTTATTGATGATCTGAGTAATTCTTTTAATTTAAATACACTTTCCTCCTCTCCATAAGGTACACAATGTAAAAATATTGTCAATTTTACAGTAACGTATTTTACAGGCAGCAATTCTGCCAACAAATTACTTTCATAAAAAATTACAGTGTACTCTAAAAATAATTTAATCAACATACTTAATAACATATATTTTGCGAGTTATTATTGTGAATGTGTAGAGAATAAAAACGCACTGACGAACAACCTAACGGGAACCCTAACTTAGTAGGCCTATCGAACAAATATCAACCATTTTTAGGGTGCATATATTGTAAAATTTAAAGTTGGTTGTAAAATATACTATCCATAAAACTAACTGTAACATATTCAGTGAATTGAATGGAAATCTGTAAAAACTGTATGTAACAATCAGGAAAATTGGCCCCCTTTTTCATTTTCACTTAATGTGGCAACAATGCCAGGCCTATCTAAAGTTAGTATTTTAACATGCCCGTGGTGAGTCACATCATCCACATTCCTTAATTTTGGGAACTTTACTGGCAACTCCACAAATTTCCAAGATGAGTCATTGGTCAGTCTCATCTTGAAGTTGATGGAGTGAAGACATAACTCAGTTATTCTTGATAAATTTCACCCAGCTAATTTATGTTACAAGAAGAAACTAATTTCAGCATCCAGCAGAAATTGTGAAGTTTATGTCTTCTCTTTGTTTGCCACAGGTATGATTGAATTTTGTTTGTTATTGTAGTTAATAAAGTATTTTAAAGTAGATTTTAAGTTAACCATGCTGAAGCAATGTTTTTGATTGAACTGATTTAATAGTTCTGTGAAATCTGTTTTAAGGTCAGAATTTGTATTTCACTTTAGAAAACTTTGCCATTAACTTGCTGCCCATTTGTGATGAAGAAATATTCATTTCTTGATTGTTCTAAGTTTAACTTTGATAACATTGCTTCCGTATGTTCCGTGTATCGAGTGTATAGGGAACCGTATAGTAAGTTCACTATAGGCCATAGTAGCATCATCCCCATGACACAGTTTATTAACCTGCATTCAGTTGTTAGGACCTACGGTGACCCTATGTATTGCCGAGGATGAGTTATGATACCCAGGGTACACATTACTGCCTCATAAGTGACTAGGTCTTGATAGGTTCCTGAACTCTGTCTCGGAGGATTGAGATTAGGAAGATTTATTTGATTCCACTCTGTGTCTTTATACAAGATTTAGTCCGAGAGTCATATACTACAAAGCTAATCTGCTTGCATGCAGATACTGGTAATCCCATGTGCATCTTATTGTGTGTGCATAGCATTCCATCTGTACCCCCGACCTACTTACTCATATTTTCTGAGAAGCTAACCAAACCATGTGCTCTTTTTACTCCAAGATTTTGGTGATTTATTACTTACTATTATAGTAGATCCAATCCATCGTGTCACCAGAGGAAAAGTTTTGGATAGCGTCGATTAGTTGGGAGAGGAGGCAGAATATGTGGCCCGATTCACCTGTTTCATGAACGAACTAAGATAATCTGGCCTTTTATGTTGGCATCATCTTTACATAGTGCAAAGACTTTTATTCCTTGGTATCCAAAATGGAAGTGGCTATCGGCCCGACAGTCGGCTGAATAAGACACGGTAGAATGACTATCCCCCCGACTGCCGGGTGACATAAACGAAATGACTATTGAACCGACAACCATGTGCGACCTGTGTGCGACAACTCGAATCTGATCACAAGAGGGGGAAATGTACAGCATCCGATGACGTAATCCGGTCCCAGGGACGTAACTGGCGCGACCGCGGGTAGTTTTGATTCCCTCCAAAATGGCTGTCGGCGACAGCGGTCGCGTTCCTCAGAGCTCCTCAGGTCGGCGAGGAACATGGGAATTCGATTCATACAGTGCAGAGCTTTCCTTCGGGAAAGTGGTGTCATGAGAAGGCGTCTATCCCCTGTCCCTGTCGGCCGTTTATATTAGAATATGTAATCTGGACCTCACGTGATATGAAAGCAGGTCCCATTTGTGATCTTACAAAGGCTAGACTGGTTTCAGAATCAACAGTAGGGGCGCGTTGCGCGCGTCTCTATACCACAGCTCAACTGGAGGCCTACTCCATTTTACAGGCCCAGATCCTCCCCTTTTCAACTCGCATGTCTTTTAATAAGATATGGTGATGTGCTGATCTAACGGACTGCTTTTTCTCAAAATTCCTAAACACGAATCCCTTTTTTTGCAAAAATATCCCTAAATTTCCCGAAAGTTTAAATTAAAATATGCCAATAGTTCGAGAAACATACCTAAAAGGAAGTACCTTACTGCCCAAACTACCCTTAAAATAGCTATTCCTATAGGTTCCGATGCTCCAGCAGCACCTTCCCTTCCCGTCATGATCAAATCCGAGTATCCCCCCTCCTGTTGTCCCAAAAAAGCGCCCTTTTGAAATCCCGTCGCATTTTTATTGGGTCCTGAAGCGGCCTCTTCTCTGAAGAAATACAACAAGCCGGACTAATTGTGCCTGCCCTACTCGAGGTATTTTGTATCGCGGTGTTCTCTGTCCCACGTATCTAGGTCAAATTCGAAAAGCAGGGCAGTGGGCAGTTCAAGGGTGGTTTCAACAACTTCTTCCTTTCGTATCGTTGAAATAAAATGCAAAAAAAGCTATCTAGCCGACAGTCAGGTAAATAATGCGGAATGGTTATCGGCCCGACTGTCGGGTAAATAGTGTATGCGGCTCTGACACTATCGACCCGACACGCGGGTCGATAGCCATTTTGCATTATTGAGCCGACTGTCGGGTCAATAGCTTTTGCCATCCAAAATTTAACAATCCCAAAATTGAATAACATTCGATTCACGTGCCTATAGAAATCCATTGAAGCAAATACGATTAGCCAGGTTGTTTTGGGAGTAGGAGCATCTTAAATGCGTTGACGTTAACTTGGAATAGCTTTCCGTGAGCAAAGAATTGATTTTTCCTCTCTGTCGGATGACTTGTTTCAAGCTGCATTGCTGTTTCAATAGCGTGGAATTCAACTTCCACACAATGCACATCCCCCTCATTCAATGCTCATACCTCGAAAAAAACGTTACAAGAGGTGACACAATGGGTTAATCTACTATAGAATGTTATCTTTCTTGTACTGTACAAGGAGTGAAAGTACAGAGTCTTTCTCTTACACCACCGTGTGCCGCGCCCAGATTACAAGACTGGGTGTTTTTATGAATGAAATCTAGAAAGTCTTTGACCGTACATAGTAGTATGCCACTATTGGAAACACAGGTGGGAACCAGATTAACATAATAGAATAGGATAAAAGAAGAAAATAGGAATATAATTAGTTAATGTTTAGGAAAGGAGGAAACTAAATACTTGTGACTAAATGTCTCCATTTAATTAATGAGTTTGTCAACTAGTAATGCAGTGGACGATTATCTAAAGTTTATCGATTAGCGATGGTTGTTAAGTATATATATAATTATTGCAAACAATTGTTAGATTAAGTGCATGATTGCAAAGCGAACGTTATCGGTTATGGTTGTGCAAAAAACACATAGTCTTTGTTTGCCATAATTTGAAATAATTTCTTAATGAATAAGAAAAAGGTAAGTTCATGATTAATTATCAATTGGGTGAATTGATTAGTGATTGATTATTATCATTGTTCAGTCTGCTTAATAAAAATAATGCTTAGTTTCCGATGTAGGGGCCACAGAAGGTCAACGTCCATTGGCATTCAATGGGGCTTGATCTGTTACCCCCCACTTCTTACGCAAGCATTGAGACCCTCACAACTATTCCTTAATTTTATCCTATGAACACCATCAACAATTTTAAGTTGCACCATTTTTTATCCAAATCGGAGCAAAAATATTAAAAGTGACCCATGTACAACTGAAATGACCCTTTTTATTGATTTTGCGTTTTTAGCCTATTAACGTCTGAAACTTTAGGCTGACAATACAAACGATCCTTTCTGAATCCTATGGTTAGACACAAGAAAACATGGTGTGTGCTTTTTTTTTTAAAATGATTGGATCAATTTACAAATTTGACCCCCCTGTACAAACCTTTTTGGCACCCTTCTTAAGGCACCACTTGCGGCATCTTAAGGATCACGTTTCAGGGGTTTCCTTGTAATTCTGTTAACAATTTAATCACTCAAACCTGTTGTACTTGCGAGTTGTTACAAACGTGTGCTAGCTCCCGGGTTTGGGGTTAATTAGTAAACATAGTTGCTGTACATTTGAACGATATGAAATTCTTAAAAAAGGATTAACTTCATAAAGATCTGCTTAAAGAACGAAAAAACACTTTTGAATGGTGGGAATGGAAGATATAACTGAGTAAGTTGCAGGCTTTTAAATATGTGATAACATTTTTTAGGACATAATGGTGTTTGTTTAATAAAAGAGAACCTGGAGGTACAGCAACCTGAGGAGAGAGTTTTGTGGATTGAAGTATCATGAAACGCACATTCCTACCAACCTCTTGATACTTGCTTCCAATGCGAAGTTATTGACTTCAACAAATTAGTTAAATACACAGAGGAAATGCAATATTTTAAACCATGTATTTGGATTTTGTTTTTTTTTTTTTTGAGCGGTTATTTGGTGATTGCAATTACAATCCTTCAGGCATGATTTACAGATACCAATTTTGCAAATAAATCAAAGGCTCGATTTCAGTGACTGTGCAATAAAGTTTTGTTGGAGTGTTTATTATTTATGAAAAGCAAATATTTATCATTGAACTGATTCTGTTGACTATTAAAACTTGATGTCGATAAACTAGAATTCCTGGTTACTTTAATCTGTGTTTTGTCTTTTGTCAAGTGGCAATCTTTTGTGAGAGATTCAAGACAGCATGACACTTAACTGCGCGAAACAACTCTGCCAATGCATTAAAAGTGGCAAAAAAATCGGTTTTGGTATATCGCCAGTAAACTGATTATGATGCTTAGATGACAAAAGCAAATCAGATGAACAAACACCATGGAAAGCTGGTCTTTGTTCTTAACATTAGGCCAAGTAGAATGAATCTTATTATGAAATTCCATTATTTAACCCAATTGTTTTCTGATTGTACCATTTTTTTAGACAGGCTTTCTGTCCTGTCATTTTTTCAAGCCGTCTTATACAGTATTTTACTGAAAATTACAATAATTTTTTTAAGTGTAGCCATATTCTTATGTACATCAGAAAAAAAAGCAAAACACATTGACGAAATACAATGAACATGACGGCAAAGCCCTCAGAAAATATTGCACCCCATTCATTATAAATAGTAGAATACACATAAACAATAGCCTAAAACACACTAACATTAAAAACACAAAAATCAAACATCACACTTTAGATTGAACTGTTGCCTCAAGAAAACTCTTTAAGTTAATTACATCAATAGATTTCTCAAAGCAACATACCAAATCGACAAACATGGTATAAAATATGATTTTTTATTCGTGTTACTTTATGATTTACGAAGGGTATGTTTTCACCTGGAAGGGATATGTTAATACCCGTGTACAAGGACATAATTATGGTCCCCCGGAGCCATAGCGGACCCACAGACGACAAGAGTGAAGAGTCAACTGAATCAAGTGCCCTATCTTCCTCTAACCTCTTCACAACTCGTTGGAGTAGACGCTATGATTCCGGAGGACTATATTTCCTGCCACACCGGTGTGGCAGGATATATGTCCCAGGGGCTCCACAGTCCGGGACAATGGTGAACGAAAGGGCAATCGATTCAGGGACTTCACGCAACATTAGTTTCACGCTTTTTCCGTTGTCGTCTATGGAGTCCCGGACTATGCTAACATGCCCCCCTCCCGGACTATTATTACTTTCACACAGCCGGAATTTTTAAAAAACACCGATAATATAATGAACGAATTAACGGCCATTTCGGCAATTTCAAATTCCGATCTGCATTTTAAAAGTTAAAGTTTTTTTTTTTTTTTTTTTTTTTTAATTCTAAAATTAATTTTGAAAAGCGATAATGTTAATTGAACATTATGAAAACAATTTTACTTTATTTTCTAATAAAATAATAAAAAAGTTAATTGCATGACAAATTTTTAATTTGTCAAAAGCCCCTTTTTCGTGACAAATTAATGTTTTCAGTGTGGCTGTGACATCAATTGCCGCCTTGTGCCCCGACAATGATCCTTGGCAGATTCTTTTCAATAAGCAGGACAGCCAACTCAACATACATAATTATCATTTCTTTTGTTTGGTTTCTAATAGAATATGATTCTTAGAAAAGTACTACAAAACCCTTGTGGCATCTGGCAATCCTTCTTAGCAGATCTAGCACCTAATTGGAATCGTCTCGAAAACCTTAAAACTGACACGAATAAAAAAGACTGGGAATGGCATCATACATCACTGTACATAGACCGCCTATTTTACTAGCACAGCCTACACAAAACTTCAAACACTAGAGCGCAAATTTGAGTTGGTATTTTTGGAAAGGGGTTAATATTAAACATTTATGAATTCTGTCAGCACTTTTGTTCTTAAAAGAGCTTGAAACTTATACAGAATTTAAAAGTAAATTTTGATCGTTAAAACAGAAAAAGTGTTAATTCTTATATTCATTTGAACTCAAACAATAAATTTTCCAAGATATTTCATCTTATTTTGCTTGATGGATACGCTCAATATTTATTTTTTTTTAATTTTGTTTGGGGGACTGAAACACAACCCGGGAAATACAGAAGAACCAGTCGGTGAATTGTTTTGCATTGATAAATGATATCATTTTAAAAAAGAAAAAACACACACACACACACATTAATACCCATTTTGGAAATGCTTCATAACTGTTCATATCTTAAAGGTACACAATGACATAGAAAAATAATCAGACATAATGAAATGAACCCTTACTGAAAACACTTCCACAAATTTGGGGGTTTACATTCGGTAAAAACAGTAAAAACAGCAATACAGGCAATTCTTGCTACGAAAAGTCAAGGTGTTGTCATCCTTACCAGAATTTGCAGTATTTCTAGCATATTTTTACACAATTAAAAAGCATTCAGACATTGTACTTATGGCTTGTAGTAAGATATTGTTCTGACAAGTGAAATTAGCACAAAATATACAATAGCAATGGTCTGTGAGCTGATAACTGCATGCTTTTCAAGTTTGATAAAATGCTGTCAGTAATGTAGCATCCTTGGCTGTCAGTGGCAGAAAAGTGAAGCTTACAAGAAAAATAATATTAGTTATTCGTCCCCTTTTTACAACAACCCCAATAACATTTTTCCAAAAAAAAAAACATTATTCTAAATCCTCTAAACCTAGCACATTTTCGAGAATCCCATACGCCTGCGGTAACCCTTGCCCTAAGAAATCAAAATACCCATAGGCGACGGAAGCGGGGTGGTTGGAGCGGGGTGGGGAGGCACCATAAATCTTGCGTCCCGTCTGCCTCCCCTACAATTTGTGAAGAGCTTCATAGAACACGTATTAAATATATGTGCCAACCCCCCCCCAGCCTCAAATTTGAATGCTTCCGCCACCATTACCTACTACAGCCTTTGACAAAAATGGGAGATTCTAACTTGCATGCACTGTTAGAACAAAATCAAGTTGTTTAAAATTTTAAACAAACACTGTTTACCCTGGTCATCGCTCAACCTTGTTTAAAAATTAAGGAACTTGTTTAAAAATGAAACAACTTGTTTAAAAGTTTAAGCATCAGTTGTTTAAATTTTTTAAACAAGTTGTTTAATTTGACTTTTAAACAAAATTGCGAGTTGTTTAAAAAATTGTTTAAAACTTATACAACCTTGTTTAAGACAACATGTTATAACAACAAACTAAACAATGTTGTTTAAAACTTAAACAACAGCACTTTAAACAACCCTCTTTTTAAACAGCAAAATTTTAAACAGTGTTCTAACAGTGTGATAAAAATAGTTCATAAGGTACGTTTTCAAAACTCAAAACGCCGGTGAATGGCGGTTGTACCGTGTTTCGTTGATTAGAGCAATAGAAACCGGTTCCAACCAAGCCTGCCGATCGAATTTTCATCTTTATCTGTCTTCTTTTGTACTATAATTGCTGTAATTACTATAATTGAAAACAGCTACTAAGATTATGGGCGTTAACTTAGGCTATTTCTTGGCCTGCACCCCGGTATATTTTTATTTTTTAGAAGCCTGCACAATAATACTGTAATCTTTAAGATAGCGGAAAATCGTCTGGCAGGCAAATAGGGTACGGCTACGATCGAAAATTCCACCTTTTGCCTCGAAGTTTAACATCAATGCCTCTATAATGTTATTTTTTGTTCCTTTGATATTCTTCTACATTTCTGTAAGATTAACTTTACGTGAAAAGATACTTCGAACTACATCAATTCACAATGTTCAGAATTTTTATCTAAACATAATTGCCATATATTGTGGGCGCTATCTCATATATGCGCGGTGAGCACTATTTTTGCATGGGTGAGATTCATATTTGTGGGAAATGAATTCATTTCTGGAACGACTGGAAAGCCGTCTATTTCCTCCAGCAATTTGACCAACAAAATGGCTCCGTTAGCTGTCTAGATTTAATTTACGTCATTAGTTCTAATCGAAAAAAAAACCCGAACGAAACCACCGAGCGGGCATTGGTTGAATTCTGAAGCCGTCCCCAACAAACAAACAGAAATCTCGTTTAAAATCCCATCCAACTTAAAGACACTATCAGTGAGTCATTTATAGCTAATCCTGCAAATTTCAAATATTTTGAATGGATCACTGATAGTGTCTTCAAGACCATCAAAGGTCAACAGTAAAAAAGGTTACAGCACAAATATACACATACATGCAATTGCTGCAATTTGCCAGATGTAGATGTGCGATGCAAATGAAATACGGCGGATTTTTAAATTTCGCCTGAAATAGGCTAGCAAATTCACTTTGATTTTAGGTATATAACTCTGTAACCAAAAGAACTACGGTAGCCATACTTGTTTTAAAACTTTTGTAATTCAGCGTGCCGGTTGATCGACATGCTAAATTAAATCCTGTTATAAAATCACCTTTTTAAACACCTCTTAGAGCAACACTCTAAAGGATGTAGCGTAAATTATGGCATGTACCGTAAAATTCAAAGGATGTACCGTAAATTATGGCAGCCGTGTTGCCAACTTACCTTTTAAGGTATTTTGATGAATTACTGTTTATCACCCTTACAATCAACTGCCAAACATCGTAAAAGCCCACATTTGTGCGTTTTCCGTAAATACGGTAACATTTCAGTTTACGGTACTAGTAGGATTTATGGTGAACCTTTGGAATCCAGGTGACATCTACATTTCTCCGTAAAAAGGCAAAATGACGCGAATTCCCGTGATTTTGTACCTTTTACGGAAGAACCCAAATTATTTATTTCTATAAATTAACGTATGAATTCTGATAACATTTGCAATTACAGAAAGGAAGAAAACGTCTTTTTTACAATGACACGTAGGCCTATTCACTGTTAAATTCTCATAATTTTACGGTACAAACTAGTAAAATCTTTTAAAACAGTAATCTTTTACAGTGTATCACACACTTGTATCAATGTCTATGAATCACCTTCTTCCATATCCTTAAGTGAGGGGTCATTATTTACTCCAGGGTGAATGGAGGATTTGAGAGGAGTACTAAAAAGATTGTAAGCGAGCGGGAGGGGGGGATATGAACTTTTTTCATCAAGGAAAGAGGGGGAACGTGAACTTTTAAATGGAGAAAAAGAGAATGCGACATTTTTAAACGGACCGGGAGAATGCAAAATTTGTCGCCGAAAGAAAACTTGACCCCCGGGCATAAATAATGACCGCTCCCTAAGGGGAAGCTTAAAAATTCAACCATGGTGGTTGCTCGCCCGTTCCGTCCGGTTCTCGGTGGTCGGAATTGGTTTCTTTTGTTCTAAACAATGAGACATGGTTAATTGAACCACGGGCAACCAGCGGCTCAGTTTCGAAGCCCACCCCAACGCCAATGACTCGCTGCAGCATGTGTTCTTTACTCGTATCCCTCATCATACGCCATGTTATTAGCTCCGGCTGTATATTTCATGCCTAGCGCTCCTGGCGCCTCCAGTTTACCTCCCATTGTCGTCCCGTGAGACTTGTGTACTTCCCAGGCCTCGTTGCGATGGATTTGAAGCGCAGGTCCCCATTCGGGATCGGGACTGGACATGGCTTTCCAACGCTGGGTAAAAGATATACAAATTAACAATATACAGTTAGATGGTGGTGGGAACTGTTTAATTGATACTTTCGCCGGGGTTGTGACAATTAGCGACCCTGGGTTACTAGTGGCCCATGATGAATTCATCAGACTTGTACGGAATAACTGCCATAATTCTGAAGTTTATTCCGTACAAGTCTGAAGAATCACAGGGTCACTAGCCTCGCTAATTGTCACAACCCCTTTCGCCGTGCTGCATGGGCGATTTCTGTACATAAGGTATAACCCTGTATTTCAAGAGGTGTATAGCTTCCAGGGGAGGTGTGCGGCCAGTAATATTTAGGGGAGGGGCCTAAGTTCACAACTTTACTATCATCAATCCTTCCACTAGATGTACATGATCTTTCAGTACCATTCTTTTTTACAGATGATGTGGCACCATGATTGAATGTTTACCAATACAGGTTAGCGTCTGGTCAACTAAAATGTTATATGTATTAGAACATGACTATCACTGGACTACGCATTGAGCGGGTATTTAAAAGCACACGTCCTACAATTGCACACGCATACCGCAGGGCGGCACGTTATTCCTATAGTAAATTTCAATATAAGTGAGATCTCATTAAAAGTTTTAGGTCTGTCCATTCACGGTGGGAAGCAAGAGGAATTATTTTAATGACTACAGGTAAAAAATATGGTATTCATACAATGGATATTAATGTCACGGTAGGTAGTAAATAAATGTTGACATAAAATACATTATTTCACGTCAAAGCTTGGGTGTTTCAATTGAAGTATCAGGAAAAAACACCTGCAGCTATTTCATTAAAGCGGCACTGGCACATTTTCACAAAATAAGAAATTTCTTCAATTTGCTCTCAAATGATAGTCTAGGCCATTGGAAGAACAGAGATATATTTTACACATAAAAATAACATACCCCAAAACAGATAGGGACATTGATATGAGGATAAAGACATCCAGGTAATTTGTAGGCCAACTTTTAAGTTTTCCATAACTTTAATCAACAAATGTGTGTATTACATGAATATTTTTGACTCGTACTCACTGATACACAAACCACAAAGGTTATAGACTGATCAAACAGTGTGCATAGCGTGGGAAACATCCGTGTTCTTGTGGTAAACGCCATTTTCGTCGTCTGCTGAATTTAACGTCGCCGGCGACGCTAAATTATAAAATCGTTCTGTTTACCCATAAGGAAGCTGATTTGGTCTTAATCATTTCGGGTGAGGGCTTTTGTATATAAAAGCCTTACAACCATGCAAAAATATCGATTTTGAACAATCTTGAAGGCGCACTATTTGTCAAATGTGCCAGTGTCTCTTTAAAGGTTGCTATTTGAACATAACGTACCTTTGTCACTGCAAAATACCATTCCTTATCAGAGCATAGGAGAAGTAATGCATTCTTATACCAATGCATACATAACACAATTAAGTTTTTATTTGGCCATTCAACCATGGCATGAGTCTTTTTTATCATTAACAGACCATTGTAGAACTGAATGTATCAGTTTCCAGTCAGCCGATTCTGTGCAGTAACTTTGTAGCATGCATGGTTACAATATCTTTGTAATGGCAACAAAGGCTTATTCCGCATAGCCGGGGATTGAACCTTCATATCAATATCACCCCCAAGGAAAAATGCAAGAACTCTCTCACTTAATTTGAAATATAATATAGCTCAGTTATAATGTCACATTTCTATAGGGCTTACCTCGGCTATGCTACCAGATCCACGGAAGAACTCGTAGAGCATTACCACTGGAATCCAAATGATAGTACTAACAGTGATTAACCAGCCAATGACGCGACCCCAGAGAGGGTATGGACCATTGTATTCAGGTTCCGACCAGTTCAACCAGTTAAATGTGACAATAAACTGAAAAATAAAGAAATGAAGAAATCATCATCATCAACATCAGTTACCCCGTGTGTGACATTTGACCTATGTGTGACCTTTGACATCAGCATCGTTATGTGCTCAGGTCAAGTCCTTTTTGGACAAATTTGGTTCTAGGGCATTTTTAAACAATCTAGATGACATTTGATCTGAGAGGTCACTTTGAAAGCCCGATAACAACCCTCTCCACCCACGTACCAAATATGAGTTCCGTAATTACGCCAAAGCACACCGAAACGGACACAAAGACAGACAATTCGTTTTTAGTAAATTAGATTATTATTATTATTATTTTCTCATTATCATCGCTTTATTCTTAGGAGACCTACCATAAGAATAGCGGGCGTTATTGCAGTCCATAACAATGACCACCACTTGAAACCGATAAAGTCGACGTAACCGGAACCTATCATCGTACGAATATCATTGGTGAACCGCTTAATACCATAAATCCAGGCAAGACCAATACATTCAAATATGGCGAAGAGAAGAATGGAGAAACTAGACGCATAACTGTCCATCAAGGATGCCCAGTAACCGCCAGTCTGTTGTTTAGAAAAAGTTCAACAAAACTTGAATTATACTTCGACTCGTGACCTTGCTCTCCTGAGTTTTACAACGTGGAAATATCTCAAAAAAACAGGAACAAATGTTACATTTAACAGATATTATACTATCTTTTACCGGACATTTGAGTATGACGAATGTCACTGATTAATACAGGTCTGGCTCTGATTAGTATTAGTACATACATTTGCTCAGAAATCTAATCAAGAATAATTTTATTATCGTAAACATTTCAGTTATACTGTATACATACGTGTGTCACGCAGGTGAGGCCGAGGACATATCCGACACAACATGTTGCTAAAGTCACCCAAGTTTTGTGTTTCCTCAGCTTATCTGGAAATTCATCTACAATAGCCGTGACGACGGACTCAATGATTGTGAACTGAATGAACCGAAAGAAGCAAAACGAACGCGTTGATTAGAATTATGGTATATTCAGAGTAAGATTACGTTAAATTGTGTACCGTTAAAGACAATTCAATAGTATCATTTAAAGAGACAAGAGGGGTTTTTGAGGATACGAAATTCATCGTATTCGATCAATTTGCACTTGATCGGTGGGTACAACACCTACGAAGGTTTATTGGGCAAACAAGAAAAAAATAAAACTATGTTTTCAACGTTTCGAAGGTTTATTGGGCAAACAAGAAAAAAATAAAACTCTGTTTTCAACTCGGCCCATAGAAAGGCATGCTTTGATTTCAAATGCAAAATCATCATCTTAATGAGCGTATTACATAACGACGGCGTATTTAGCTTATTCACTTCAGATGTGACGTAATACATTGGTAAGCATGCAAATAAATCGAGTTCGAAAAAATTTCCCTAACTCTGGACTTATAGAACACCTGCACTAAAACAAAATATAAAGCGGACCTCTGACCGTTCCACTTGCTAGACGGGAATCATATTCTCAAATCGGAAAATATTTCACCCAATAGAGTGGCGCCGCGAGAATATTTTTTTTTTTGTTCTCTTTACTTTTCTCGGGGTTAGGTAAGTTTGGGGTCTATAGGAGAATAAATTTCCCCTTGCACCCCAACATCCGCCTTCTCAGCTGGTGGCGCCGCTACTGCAGATCAACTGATTCGGATGAGCTTTAAACTGATTACATTTATAATACTTCATTTAAGTCAAAAGACACAAATAAATGTATCAGTTAAAAGATCGCAATAAAATCATCACATGGCTAGATGATGACCAAGTTTAACTTACCTGGCTGTCGAGGCCAAGAGTAATCAACATTAGAAAAAATAGTATAGCCCAAACCGTTGAGACGGGTAACCGTGATACGGCCTCTGGATAAGCAATGAAGGCAAGACCAAAACCTGACAAAGAAAACGAGTGATTGAGGTGACATTCAGACTGCAACACACAGGAAGGCAATAGCTTTTGTCACACTTGAATTGTATCAAATTTACCACTAATCGTCCATGAAATGTGAATATATGAAGATTGTATCAAAATAATAAGAATTTTACATAAACAATGTGAACAATCAGTTCCATTTTAAAGGATGACCCGATATAAAGGAGATTGCCCGATTTAAGTATGTTTTCATCTTAAAGAATGGCCGCAGCCACAAAACCGCATCTGTAAAGCTTCGCGTCGATATTTCAACCCGTTTTGATGTGATTTTGTAATCCCCATACTGTGTAAAATTTGAACTTCGTTCCGGTGCGCTAAAATGCCAAAAACTTTCGTAAAAAGCTTCTAGGTAATCGTTCTCTCATCCTTTCCGGTCATTTTAGCGAAAACATTGCGAAGGTAGCACCTTCACCGGGGTTAGGGTATGCCGTCAAAGTCGAAGGGTAGGGGTTGGTTGCCACCCAAGGATATTTGATGGTGCATTTTTGAAAGTATTATGCACAGTATAGCTCTAAAACTCTATGATCATGTAAAACTAGCAATTTGCCATTATTTAGAGCTGAAAACCGCATGAAGATCCGATATACCTACGTTTTTAGCGCAAAATTGGATTTTCGCCTATTTTCTGTGGAAAATACCAATTTTGCCGACTGGCGAACTTGATGACGTCATTATGACGCAATACTAGGTATGTTGGTACTTATTTTGGTATCAATGGAAAGAAGAGGACCATAGCTATCCACTGGTATCAAAATCATAAGCATTGGGTGCTTTATAACGAATTCTCGAGGGGGCACCACCCCCCCCCCTTGGTAAACCGTGTTACAAAAAAAGGCTTGGTAAGACGAGGGTTAATATTGGTCGTACAAAATAAGGCACGTTGTCGCTCATAACATCGCATCCACACCAAACAACCTTTAACCTAAGATTCCATAGGGTAGATCAGAAAAAATAGTAGCTCTCTTCAGATACAAAATTTTTGACCACATCAGGTAAAATCTGGGGACGAGACTATTAGCGATTTGCCCATGTCATTAATTCAACGCAAAATCAAAGGCTGACTCAGAGATTTCCAAATGAGGGCGCCCTCAATTTTCAACAAATCGTGTTTTTTGCATATACTTAATGCTCATCCAAATACTAATCACTGTGTGAAATAGCTAAGCTTAACTCGAAGTCATTCATATGGAAAATCTCAACTTTGTTATAAAATTCCGGATCCGGAATTTTTGTTATACACAGTATCCTATGGCACTGTGTTGTAGTTGACTATTTTAATTAATACATAAAAAAATAAACATTTCAAAAATCTTTGAATAAATATTTCCAAATTGTTACACTCTAAAAAATGTTGAGTAAAATAGATTTTACTCAACAGTAAGAGCTGTGTCCTTTTTACTCAACATTGAGTAAAATAATGTTGACAGTGTATCGACAGGTTTACTGACTGCAATTGTAGAATGATGTAATTGTAATCAAAAGAGAGAGAAAAAACCCATCAAGTTAATCATTGAAACAACATCAGCGAAGAGAAACACTAGAGAACAATAAAAAGAAACACAATGCTCTTTTGTACATACCACTGTCGGCTACATCCTGCACTTCTACGTTGAGGGCGTTAGCCATAAAACCCACGATGGAAAATATGACAAATCCAGCTAAGAGACTTGTTGCGCAATTGATGGATGGTACCAACATTGAATCTCTGTTTTAAAAAAATGTGTTATTTGCAGCGGTGATTAGTGGATATAAGAAAAGAGTGATTGAAACAAACGTTGTCTCCTCCGGGAGAACATTTTCATTGAATCAGATCTGAGTCCCTCTACTCAATCAGAACTGAGTCCATGCCATCAAAGGGAGTCTGGAGCTACCTAGCCTTGTTCAAGGCGCTCTACCAACTTCATTCATCGGTTCACACGTCTGGTATAATGTCATTTAAAATATCCTCCTAGAAATGGCAAGAATTCACTCTATTAAACACCTAATTTGAGGTCTCCAATTTCACCTGGCCCATGCTCCATGCTTCCACTAACAAGTTCGATAAGTTCAACTCAACTCAGGCAGAGCGCCTTGTACAGTCTGTCAGACTTTTTCTGCATTTGCAAAAATTTTATAGGAGTTTTGTACAGGGAAGATTAAAACCACAAAGCAAATGGATCCAGGCTGTCGCTCTGAGTAGCACAACCACTGCACCTGACCACAACAGGTGTTTGTGGTTTTATGTCTAGACTAGTAGGAACCTGGATCCAGCCAGTGTGGACAACAGACCACCAGGCAGTGTACCAATTTTTTATTTGATTATATAATCTTTCTCTAGACAGGGTAGCCCTAAAAAAATACAATGTTCAAAATAATTGAGAATAAATGTTAATTATGCAGTACAGTGCGAAAAAATAACACGTTTGTCGGTTCTTAGCAGACAGCCTTGATCAAGGCTAGGAGCTACCCTCCATAGTGATCGTGTGATTCGACGCCATGCAGCTCGACATCGGATTCGGAAATCCAGGACATCAGAATCTTTGCCTTTTTAAAGTGATGGTGAATTATTTTTATAGGTGGGTGACCCGATCATGGTCCGATTTATCATTTGATATTTTCTCAATCACATGGATGTATTTCACCAAGAATATCTGATTAAAACTTTTGAGTTAAATCGGTCCAGCTGTTTCAATACTCTTTAAATTCCATAGATGAAAATGGAGGTCCAATTTGTATTTAGATTATTTTTTTTAATCTATTAGATTTACATTGTATTTTGATTTTGAATTTTTAATCTAAACTTGGATTTGTCCTTTGGTCGACCACACTTGGAGACGTTTTTATTCTTAACATTAAAAAGGAAACATTTTCGGGACCTTACATTTCACCGAGGTAATGAGAAAAATATGAACTTTCTTCTAAGCTCTCCTAATACCAAAATCTCAATTTTGAAGGAGCAAAGTGGGGGGAGGGAGCGAGGTTATTGATTGGGTCACCTACCTTTAACTAGTACCTGATGATTACATGGCAAATCTTTGCCTTACTTTTGATCATTGCCTGTTTCACACCGCATAGAAAAATATAGCACCGTGGTGAATCTTGACCTTGTAATTATGACTTGAAGACTAATTTTGGCTTAATTGATAACAAGTAGATATTATATATTAGTCAACGGAGCGGATTTGAATTGTAGCAGCATTCGGAATGCAGAACCTCTATTCGTGAGCGGGGCCTCAGATTAGCACACAGTGAAAAAAAGTTCTGACAACGATGGGATAACTATAGAATAGCATGACCGGGTTATGCAGTAAAGGGGGATGCAAGCTGCAACCCATGTAGCTACTTTGTTTTCCATCATCGGACAACAAGCAGTGCACTTACATAACACGTTAACTTGGTCGTCAGAAGGAAGCGTCAAGCAAATCACCAAGGTGATTGAGAAATTCGAACAGTTCGGCCAGCATTATACAGAGTGTGAAATTGTTAACTACTTAGTTCTCCAGGTATAGACAAAGGACGAATATATGCGATAGATATATGCGATAGATAGATATTACCTAATAGATAATAGATATCACTCCTCTACCAGTCTTGGCATGATGGCTCGGTTGGCAAGGGCGCTGTGCTGGTAAGGCGGAGGTCGCCGGTTCGAGTCCGGCCAGGCGCACGTTTTTTTTTTTTCAACACTTACGTGCGCTGGCCATTTCCGATTAATACATTATACAGAGTTAGTAAAATGGACCCTGATTGTGCCCGCCATACGTTGCAAAGAGCATTTCCATCGGGTATGTATAGGTCAAGCTACAGTCTTTTGATTCTAGTAGACAGTTTTGTGCTCTGTGCACAGATTCACATTTAACGGCGTTCGGCGAAGCAAAACAGTCTCCTGAAGGGAATCGAGCTATTTACCGAGTGCAGGTCAAATTTGACGATGTTTA